>OZ025251.1:22507095-22536351 GCA_964019135.1 Arenicola marina | reverse complement strand
GGGATCTCGTTATATGAATCCACGGGTGTGTCGATCCTAGACGAGGTCCCTCTACACATCGCGCCGTGTAGACGAGAACACAGCGGGATTTTGGCGCGTACATTGAAAACGAAGGCTCTCGATCGTCACTCGTAAATGGACATGACGTGGAGGCGAGATTTACGGAAGCCTGGTGACGTCACACGTGGGTACTTGAGCATCGGGCCATTGAGACACCGCGGTAAGCCCTCCACGGCGGTGAATGGAAGCCAATCTAACACTGGGTGGCCACGTGGCGACGCACAATGCCGGTCAGATATGAGATACATCACCCGCCAGGGGGAAAGCCCAGGCTTTATTAATCAAGTCTTTCTTAAGGCTGTCTTGGGTGTTCTGTGACCACGGTCTCTTCTGTGCGCGGTGAAAGACGGAGGTCGGGTAATCGACAGCGCGAGGGATGTGGGCGTGTGGTGTGTGTGTGGGGGGGGGGGGGGGGGGGGGGAGGGGCGGGGGGGGGGGGAGGGGCGGGGGGATGTCACACAGACAGTATCCGGGCGGCGCCACTCATTTGATCCGGCGTCAACAATGGATAGCTGGTTGATTTGATTTTTTGACACTTTTACCTGACGACGGTCACATCGCACGTCATCAACAATGGGTTAAATCGATGGTTGGTAAATAAAGCTACTGACCCATGATCCACTAACTTATTTGTTTGATTTGATGATTTCTGATGGTTTATATTTACTGGACACATGTATTTATTAGCTTGCTAAATCATAAAGACCTGCGTGAGTAATCTATCTATCTTCGTGTCGAGAGGGTGGCAGCGAGATTCGATGTCTCAAGAAAGCCACTTTTGCCCGCAAAAGATCCACCAGTATGACAAAAAGTGTATTTGGCACTTTTGCACACTATGTATTTTCATTGATAACAAATATCTCAAATGCTTCCCAGTGGACAATTCGCTGCACGAACAGCGTCTGCCACGCATAATGTTAGTTGTATATGTTAAGATATTCTTATTACATCTTCAGAGCTGAACGCTTGACATTTGCCGGATTTATTCACGTAGCTTCTTACCAAGTGCATTCTTTGCATTATTAGTTCGGTAAATGTCTCGATATTTCATGTAGTCAACAAAAAAAACCTAATTAATGTGTATGGGAATGGCAGGGCGTTAGTCGTTGAGTACCAACAGTAACAATAAACAATCTTCCCCTATGGACGCCAAAGGGAAGAGCAACGAGATATGAATAGAGGTGGAAGTCATTAGATAAATGAGCGTTGTTTTTGGCGTCGACTGCGGCAGAAAGCGACAGTGCACAGATGACTTATGGCTACCAGTACTGCGCACTTAGCGTGACCTAGGCGCACTGCCCAGGCGTGCTGTATTATTTAACATAACCCTTACATGCTTTACCAATTCCGCGGCAACGTTTTCTCTGTAACTGTTAAAAAATATGTACACAAAAGTGTATGGGTGTTAGGTGTCATGTGTTCATTTCACCCTTTTCTCACCCAATAGCAAATCGGTCTTTATAAAACTGGTTTGAATGAGCGAGACAGGTGTTGGTTTAGTCCATGCAGCCACAGCCGGCCAGACATCAGACGAATGAGATGCATCAGAGAAATGAGAGACATTTGAGAAGTGAGAGATATTTGAGAAGTGAGAGACATTTGAGAAATGAGAGATATCAGAAAAATGATAGACAAATCCAACACAGTGCCGCCAAAGACGTCACAATGTCGTCAAAAAGATGTCACAGTGCCGCCAGAGACGTCACAGTGCCGCCAGAGACGTAAATGTGCCTTGAGAGAGACGTCACAGTGCCGCCAGAGACTTCACAGTGCCGCCAGAGACGTCACAGTGCCGCCAGAGACGTCACAGTGCCGCCAGAAACGTCACAGTGCCGCCAGAGACGTCACAGTGCCGACAGAGACGTCAAAGTGCCATGAGAGAGACGTCACAGTGCCGCCAGAGGACGTCAAAGTGCCGTAAGAGAGACGTCACAGTGCCGTGAGAGAGACGCCACAGTGCCGCAAGAGACGTCACAGTGCCGCCAGAGACGTCACAGTGCCATGAGAGACGTCACAGTGCCGCCAGAGACGTCAAAGTACCTTGAAAGAGACGTCACAGTGCCGCCAGAGACGTCATATTGCCGTCAGAGACTTCACAGTGCCGCCAGAGACGTCACAGTACCGCCAGAGACGTCACAGTGCCGCTAGAGACGTCAAAGTGCCTTGAGAGAGACGTCACAGTGCCGTGAGAGAGACGTCACAGTGTCGCCAGAGACGTCACAGTACCGCCAGAGACGTCAAAGTGCCTTGAGAGACGTCACAGTGCCGCCAGAGACGTCACAGTGCCGTGAGAGACGTCACAATACCGCCAGAGACGTCACAGTGCCGTGAGAGAGACGTCACAGTGCCGTGAGAGAGACGTCACAGTGCCGTGAGAGAGACGTCACAGTGCCGTGAGAGAGACGTCACAGTGCCGTGAAAGAGACGCCAAATAAGCTTTACAGAACCGTCACAACGCGACAAGAGTGACGTCAGGTGGGCGGAGGGGTGGGGGGGGGGTGGGGGGGGGGGGTGTGCGGGAAGAGACAAGGCATGTTTCATCTCGGTCGAGAAGGTTTGGTTCAATCTTAATGTAGGTACAACCCCGCCCCCTCCCTCGCTCCTGACAACCCCTCCCCTCTTCCCTCCCTTCTGCACCCCCCCCCCCCCTCACACACCCACACCGCCTCGCCAACACTTCGCTCTCCATGCGCCCACCCCGGGGCGCCCACCCCGGGGCGCCCACCCCGGGGCGCCCGCCCCCCCACCGCTCCCTAAAACTCTCTCAAACGTGTCCCACCGTTCGGATACCAAATCTGTCTCAGTCCAGCGAATTCACTGATACCCAGTCTGGTCAAGAGATATATATACCCTCCCCCCCTCCCAGCCACCAATCCACCCACCCATCCCGAGACTAACCCAGTGTGTAACATAATGGATGCGCCAGGAGCCGGGCCTCCTCCATCACGGCTGCCTGATTTACACGGACTCATGTCCGCCAGGATGTCCTACCCCTTCCACCCCCCCCCCCACCACCACGCCCCGCCTCTTCCAAGTGGCCCATACCACAAACAGACTCGCCGCCCCGGCAGATTGTCAGATTATATACAGCGGGCACGTGACTATCGCAGCGCCATCTATTGTTTCCGACGCAATCTCCCCATCCGGCGTTCCGCATCCCATTGTCAAGGACATGATGGATGGGTTCTCGCGCAAAACTTCGGCAGTCAGCCAGCTTTTTCTTCTTCCCATTATGACACAGACTGATCGTGATAATAATATCCAGCTATGCCATTCTTACTCAAAAGTCACTTGCAGGCAGACCTTTCGATATTTGCGCACAAAATGTCTTCACCGGATACTTTTTCACCCCATTCTCTCATATTATATATATACCGTCATTATCTTGTATCCCGCGACAAGTAAGTCACGACTGGAACTGGTCCCGTCAGCGCAGTGTGAGGCCTCGGCCCCGTCATCCCCTACCATCACCCCCCCCCCTCCCCCGCTGCGTGCCATCACTCGCCTAGCCCCCACCCCCGCACTCCAACCCCGTCACTGTCATCCGCCCTCCCCCCCCCTCCCGCACCCACCCACGTAATCCCTTCACTCTCCTACACCCCCACCCCGTCACCCTCATACTCCTCACCCTCCCCGTCATTCTCCTACCTCCCCCCCACCCCCACCATGTTTCCCACCACCCACTCTTGCTCTCCGCCACTCCCATCGGATCAGCTGAATGCTGATATCTAAGAAAGATTGATCCCTAACCCTGTCACCCTGAGGTAGGGGGTGAAGTAACAAAATCGAACCGGAATCGATCGTTTGTCGCGGCAGGAAGTGAAGATAAATACAACTGAAGGATCGGAAAGAAGAAAAAACAGCAACCGGCATAAATGAAAGTAAGTCAGGCGAGAAATTTGCCATTCATTGTTCGTCCACAGCTTCCGAGGGAAAACGCAAATCTTGTATCTGCCCTACCCCTCCCCCCCCCATCCCCCCACCCCACCCATGCCCCCTCTCTTATTGATCGCCTGGGGCTATGCAGCAGGAATTCCCGACATCCACGGCGGGCGCTGGTGGAGGAAGGGTATGGCGTCAGCTTAATACGGGGATTTACGGTGACCTAATTAGTTAACCATCCTACGATGCGTAACAATGAGCTTTGCCGCGGCGAGGTTCTCGCGTAAAAGGTAATGCGAACGAATGGCTGGCTGGAAGACACACTGAAGACATTACTCACACAAGATTTTAGTTTATATTCCACGTTGCGAATAATCCGATTTCGACCAGAGGGAGGAATGCCCCCCCCCCCCCCCCACACACACCGGGCCCCCAAAGAGTCAACTGACTTTGCCACTGCGCGCATAGGCCGCGACCTCTTCGGTTTACGGTAAAGCGACTGTTACACGCCATCTGAAGACCAGCGTCTATCCCTCACGTGTAGTCGGCAGGTCTGACCAGCCCCAACCCCCTCTTCCCGACACGGCGGTAGCAATGTTTTCTGTATTAAACACTGCATTTCCTAGAAAGCCCGGGGTGAAAGAGTTAAACAAGGCATTTCCGAAAAATCTAAACAAATATTCTGTAATAAACAGGCTGGACAGAAGATTGCGTGACAGCTGAAAGGCTGCGCTTAGGGCAGGCTGCGGTAACTTATGAATATATGCATCATATATAACGAACAGAGGAGCCATGTCACGGGGAGTAACCCCCTAATGTGCGAAGAAAGACATTTTGTCTTTTTGAGATGATTTATCCTGCACAGACATTTGCACCGGTGGGGCCGGCCTAGCAGAACACACTGGACAGTGGCCGAACGCGCTACCAACTAGGCCACGGGGTGAGTCCCAGCTATATATAAGATCGGTATTGAAGGCTAGATAGACCCTGGTACTGTACAACACATTTCTGCAGCTGCACCTCGGGTGAGACAAAATACTGAAAGCGTGCATCTCCATGTGTGGCTGCCCCTCTTGTGGCGTGCATGTCCATGTGTGGCTGCCCCTCTTGTGGCGTGCATGTCCATGTGTGGCTGCCCCTCTTGTGGCGGGCATGTTCATGTGTGGCTGCCCCTCTTGTGGCGTGCATGTCCATGTGTGGCTGCCCCTCTTGTGGCGTGCATGTCCATGTGTGGCTGCCCCTCTTGTGGCGGGCATGTCCATGTGTGGCTGCCCCTCTTGTGGCGGGCATGTCCATGTGTGGCTGCCCCTCTTGTGGCGGGCATGTTCATGTGTGGCTGCCTCTCTTGTGGCGTGCATGTCCATGTGTGGCTGCCCCTCTTGTGGCGTGCATGTCCATGTGTGGCTGTCCCTCTTGTGGCGGGCATGTCCATGTGTGGCTGCCCCTCTTGTGGCGAGCATGTCCATGTGTGCTTGCCCATCTTGTGGCGTGCATGTCCATGTGTGGCTGCCCCTCTTGTGGCGTGCATGTCCATGTGTGGCTGCCCCTCTTGTGGCGTGCATGTCCATGTGTGGCTGCCCCTCTTGTGGCGTGCATGTCCATGTGTGGCTGCCCCTCTTGTGGTGTGCATGTCCATGTGTGGCTGCCCCTCTTGTGGCGTGCATGTCCATGTGTGGCTGCCCCTCTTGTGGCGTGCATGTCCATGTGTGGCTGCCCCTCTTGTGGCGTGCATGTCCATGTGTGGCTGCCCCTTCTGTGGCGTGCATGTCCATGTGTGGCTGCCCCTTTTGTGGCGTGCATGTCCATGTGTGGCTGCCCCTCTTGTGGCGTGCATGTCCATGTGTGGCTGCCCCTCTTGTGGCGTACATGTCCATGTGTGGCTGCCCCTCTTGTGGCGTGCATGTCCATGTGTGGCTGCCCCTCTTGTGGCGTGCATGTCCATGTGTGGCTGCCCCTCTTGTGGCGTGCATGTCCATGTGTGGCTGCCCCTCTTGTGGCGTGCATGTCCATGTGTGGCTGCCCCTCTGGTGGCGTGCATGTCCATGTGTGGCTGCCCCTCTTGTGGCGGGCATGTCCATGTGTGGCTGCCCCTCTTGGGGCGTGCATGTCCATGTGTGGCTGCCCCTCTTGTGGCGTGCATGTCCATGTGTGGCTGCCCCTCTTGTGGCGTGCATGTCCATGTGTGGCTGCCCCTCTTGTGGCGTGCATGTCCATGTGTGGCTGCCCCTCTTGTGGCGGGCATGTCCATGTGTGGCTGCCCCTCTTGTGGCGGGCATGTCCATGTGTGGCTGCCCCTCTTGTGGCGGGCATGTCCATGTGTGGCTGCCCCTCTTGTGGCGTGCATGTCCATGTGTGGCTGCCCCTCTTGTGGCGGGCATGTCCATGTGTGGCTGCCCCTCTTGTGGCGGGCATGTCCATGTGTGGCTGCCCCTCTTGTGGCGTGCATGTCCATGTGTGGCTGCCCCTCTTGTGGCGTGCATGTCCATGTGTGGCTGCCCCTCTTGTGGCGTGCATGTCCATGTGTGGCTGCCCCTCTTGTGGCGTGCATGTCCATGTGTGGCTGCCCCTCTTGTGGCGTGCATGTCCATGTGTGGCTGCCCCTCTTGTGGCGGGCATGTCCATGTGTGGCTGCCCCTCTTGTGGCGGGCATGTCCATGTGTGGCTGCCCCTCTTGTGGCGGGCATGTCCATGTGTGGCTGCCCCTCTTGTGGCGTGCATGTCCATGTGTGGCTGCCCCTCTTGTGGCGGGCATGTCCATGTGTGGCTGCCCCTCTTGTGGTGTGCATGTCCATGTGTGGCTGCCCCTCTTGTGGCGTGCTTGTCCATGTGTGGCTGCCCCTCTTGTGGCGTGCATGTCCATGTGTGGCTGCCCCTCTTGGGGCGTGCATGTCCATGTGTGGCTGCCCCTCTTGTGGCGATGTCCATGTGTGGCTGCCCCTCTTGGGGCGTGCATGGCCATGTGTGGCTGCCCCTCTTGTGGCCGGCATGTCCATGTGTGGCTGCCCCTCTTGTGGCGGGCATGTCCATGTGTGGCTGCCCCTCTTGTGGCGTGCATGTCCATGTGTGGCTGCCCCTCTTGTGGCGTGCATGTCCATGTGTGGCTGCCCCTCTTGTGGCGTGCATGTCCATGTGTGGCTGCCCCTCTTGTGGCGGGCATGTCCATGTGTGGCTGCCCCTCTTGTGGCGTGCATGTCCATGTGTGGCTGCCCCTCTTGTGGCGTGCATGTCCATGTGTGGCTGCCCCTCTTGTGGCGTGAATGTCCATGTGTGGCTGCCCCTCTTGTGGCGTGCATGTCCATGTGTGGCTGCCCCTCTTGTGGCGTGCATGTCCATGTGTGGCTGCCCCTCTTGTGGCGTGCATGTCCATGTGTGGCTGCCCCTCTTGTGGCGTGCATGTCCATGTGTGGCTGCCCATCTTGTGGCGTGCATGTCCATGTATGGCTGCCCCTCTTGTGGCGTGCATGTCCATGTGTGGCTGTCCCTCTTGTGGCGTGCATGTCCATGTGTGGCTGCCCCTCTTGTGGCGTGCATGTCCATGTGTGGCTGCCCCTCTTGTGGCGTGCATGTCCATGTGTGGCTGCCCATCTTGTGGCGTGCATGTCCATGTGTGGCTGCCCATTTTGTGGCGTGCATGTCCATGTGTGGCTGCCCCTCTTGGGGCGTGCATGTCCATGTGTGGCTGCCCCTCTTGTGGCGGGCATGTCCATGTGTGGCTGCCCCTCTTGTGGCGTGCATGTCCATGTGTGGCTGCCCATCTTGTGGCGTGCATGTCCATGTGTGGCTGCCCATCTTGTGGCGTGCATGTCCATGTGTGGCTGCCCCTCTTGTGGCGTGCATGTCCATGTGTGGCTGCCCCTCTTGTGGCGTTCATGTCCATGTGTGGCTGCCCATCCTGTGGCGTGCATGTCCATGTGTGGCTGCCCATCTTGTGGCGTGCATGTCCATGTGTGGCTGCCCCTCTTGGGGCGTGCATGTCCATGTGTGGCTGCCCCTCTTGTGGCGGGCATGTCCATGTGTGGCTGCCCCTCTTGTGGCGTGCATGTCCATGTGTGGCTGCCCATCTTGTGGCGTGCATGTCCATGTGTGGCTGCCCATCTTGTGGCGTGCATGTCCATGTGTGGCTGCCCCTCTTGGGGCGTGCATGTCTATGTGTGGCTGCCCCTCTTGTGGCGGGCATGTCCATGTGTGGCTGCCCCTCTTGTGGCGTGCATGTCCATGTGTGGCTGCCCCTTCTGTGGCGGGCTGCAGCAGGCTGTAACAAAGCAGTCCCCGACAGAATGGACACAAGGGGTCGGTCATCTATATGACATCTCTGGCAAGAGGAGAGCCTCATAGAGCCCTCCATGAAGCAGACAATCATTGTCACACAATTTGAGGTTTGGACAAAAGGCAGCCAACTCCACAAACAGTCGCTCGCAGGCCGTAATCCGAAGACACTCCATCATGATTCAGACACTAAATATCACGCAACTGTGTCCTTCCAAAGGTAATCAAACATGATGTCGTATTACCCGAAAATTGCATTATACGCATTAAGCATCACGCCATCATAAAAAATACAATACAAAAAATGGAAAACTACAGTCTCGAATTGCGAATACGAGATTACCAAAACGATATAGCCATATCATAAAAACGAGGTCCCAAATGTCATTATTTAGTCGCTTAACGCTTGCAACGTCAAGGGAAGAAATGGCATGTGACATAATGGCGACCGCCATCCTATGACGTCACAACGACCCCGCCAGCTGTGTCTCCAGGCGGGTTATTAAATGAATCGTGCGCCGGTCTCAGGCTTTAGGGTAATGAACCACGAGCATAGACGGCGCAGGCCATATTGCCCGTCGTCAAGGGAATCAGGTTTAATCACACACGCCCCCCCCACCCCCCTCTACCACCCCATCACCGCCATCCCATCCTCATCACGTTTCATATAGAGCATCCCCCGCACACACAAAAACAGAAGACCAAAGACCCCCGCCTCTACCGCTCCATCACCACCATCTCATCCTCATCAAGTTTCATATAGAGCACCCCCAGCTAAAACAGAAGACCAAAAGAAAACAAAAAGTGGCCTCGTTATATTAGCAAACATGGGGCATGATGCTCATGACATGAACATTGGTGGAGTAAATAACAACCGGGAGCAGAGGGTTATATCTCATTAAAGTAACAACTGGGATCAGAGGGCCATATCTCCTTAAAGTAACAACTGCGATCAGAGGGCTATATCTCATTAAAGTAACAACTGGGATCAGAGGGCTATATTTCATTAAAGTAACAACTGGGATCAGAGGGCCATATCTCCTTAAAGTAACAACTGCGATCAGAGGGCTATATCTCATTAAAGTAACAACTGCGATCAGAGGGCTATATCTCATTAAAGTAACAACTGGGATCAGAGGGCTATATTTCATTAAAGTAACAACTGGGATCAGAGGGCCATATCTCCTTAAAGTAACAACTGCGATCAGAGGGCTATATCTCATTAAAGTAACAACTGGGATCAGAGGGCTATATTTCATTAAAGTAACAACTGGTATCAGAGGGCTATATCTCATTAAAGTAACAACTGGGATCAGAGGGCCATATCTCCTTAAAGTAACAACTGGGATCAGAGGGCCATATCTCCTTAAAGTAACAACTGCGATCAGAGGGCTATATCTCATTAAAGTAACAACTGGGATCAGAGGGCTATATTTCATTAAAGTAACAACTGGGATCAGAGGGCCATATCTCCTTAAAGTAACAACTGCGATCAGAGGGCTATATCTCATTAAAGTAACAACTGGGATCAGAGGGCTATATTTCATTAAAGTAACAACTGGTATCAGAGGGCTATATCTCATTAAAGTAACAACTGGGATCAGAGGGCCATATCTCCTTAAAGTAACAACTGCGATCAGAGGGCTATATTTTATTAAAGTAACTGGGATCAGAGGGCCATATCTCCTTAAAGTAACAACTGCGATCAGAGGGCTATATCTCATTAACGTAACTACCGGGATCAGAGGGCTATATCTCATTAAAGTAACAACTGGGATCAGAGGGCTATATTTCATTAAAGTAACAACTAGGATCAGAGGGCAATATCTCATTAAAGTAACAACTGTGATCAGAGGGCTATATCTTATTAAAGTAACAACTGGGATCAGAGGGCTATATTTCATTAAAGTAACAACTGGGATCAGAGGGCCATATCTCCTTAAAGTAACAACTGCGATCAGAGGGCTATATCTCATTAAAGTAACAACTGGGATCAGAGGGCTATATTTCATTAAAGTAACCACCGGGATCAGAGGGGCATATCTCCTTAAAGTAACAACTGCGATCAGAGGGCTATATCTCATTAAAGTAACCACCAGGATCAGAGGGTTATATCTCATTAAAGTAACAACTGGGATCAGAGGGCTATATCTCATTAAAGTAACAACTGGGATCAGAGGGCCATATCTCCTTAAAGTAACAACTGCGATCAGAGGGCTATATCTCATTAAAGTAACAACTGGTATCAGCGGGCTATATCTCATTAAAGTAACAACTGGGATCAGAGGGCCATATCTCCTTAAAGTAACAACTGCGATCAGAGGGCTATATCTCATTAAAGTAACTGGGATCAGAGGGCCATATCTCATTAAAGTAACAACTGGGATCAGAGGGCTATATCTCATTAAAGTAACAACTAGGATCAGAGGGCTATATCTGATTAAAATAACAACCGGGATCAGAGGCCTATATCTCATTAAAGTAACAACTGGTATCAGAGGGCTATATCTCATTAAAGTAACAACTGGGATCAGAGGGCTATATCTCATTAAAGTAACAACTGGGATCAGAGGGCTATATCTCATTAAAGTAACCACCGGGATCAGAGAGCTCTATCTCATTAAAGTAACAACTGGGATCAGAGGGCTATATTTCATAAAAGTAACAACTGGGATCAGAGGGGCATATCTCCTTAAAGTAACAGCTGCGATCAGAGGGCTATATTTCATTAAAGTAACAACTAGGATCAGAGGGCAATATCTCATTAAAGTAACAACTGTGATCAGAGGGCTATATCTTATTAAAGTAACAACTGGGATCAGAGGGCTATATTTCATTAAAGTGACAACTGGGATCAGAGGGCCATATCTCCTTAAGGTAACAACTGCGATCAGAGGGCTATATCTCATTAAAGTAACAACTGGGATCAGAGGGCTATATTTCATTAAAGCAACCACCGGGATCAGAGGGGCATCTCTCATTAAAGTAACAACTGGGATCAGAGGGCTATATTTCATTAAAGTAACAACTAGGATCAGAGGGCAATATCTCATTAAAGTAACAACTGTGATCAGAGGGCTATATCTTATTAAAGTAACAACTGGGATCAGAGGGCTATATTTCATTAAAGTAACAACTGGGATCAGAGGGCCATATCTCCTTAAAGTAACAACTGCGATCAGAGGGCTATATCTCATTAAAGTAACAACTGGGATCAGAGGGCTATATTTCATTAAAGTAACCACCGGGATCAGAGGGGCATATCTCCTTAAAGTAACAACTGCGATCAGAGGGCTATATCTCATTAAAGTAACCACCAGGATCAGAGGGTTATATCTCATTAAAGTAACAATTGGGATCAGAGGGCTATATCTCATTAAGGTAACAACTGGGATCAGAGGGCCATATCTCCTTAAAGTAACAACTGCGATCAGAGGGCTATATCTCATTAAAGTAACAACTGGTATCAGCGGGCTATATCTCATTAAAGTAACAACTGGGATCAGAGGGCCATATCTCCTTAAAGTAACAACTGCGATCAGAGGGCTATATCTCATTAAAGTAACTGGGATCAGAGGGCCATATCTCATTAAAGTAACAACTGGGATCAGAGGGCTATATCTCATTAAAGTAACAACTGGGATCAGAGGGCTATATCTGATTAAAATAACAACCGGGATCAGAGGGCTATATCTCATTAAAGTAACAACTGGTATCAGAGGGCTATATCTCATTAAAGTAACAACTGGGATCAGAGGGCTATATCTCATTAAAGTAACAACTGGGATCAGAGGGCTATATCTCATTAAAGTAACCACCGGGATCAGAGGGCTATATCTCATTAAAGTAACAACTGGGATCAGAGGGCTATATTTGATTAAAGTAACAACTGGGATCAGAGGGCCATATCTCCTTAAAGTAACAACTGCGATCAGAGGGCTATATCTCATTAAAGTAACAACTGGTAACAGAGGGCTATATCTCATTAAAGTAATCAATGGGATCAGAGGGCCATATCTCCTTAAAGTAACAACTGCGATCAGAGGGCTATATCTCATTAAAGTAACTGGGATCAGAGGGCCATATCTCATTAAAGTAACAACTGGGATCAGAGGGCTATATCTCATTAAAGTAACAACTGGGATCAGAGGGCTATATCTGATTAAAATAACAACCGGGATCAGAGGGCTATATCTCATTAAAGTAACAACTGGTATCAGAGGGCTATATCTCATTAAAGTAACAACTGGGATCAGAGGGCTATATCTCATTAAAGTAACAACTGGGATCAGAGGGCTATATCTGATTAAAATAACAACCGGGATCAGAGGGCTATATCTCATTAAAGTAACAACTGGTATCAGAGGGCTATATCTCATTCAAGTAACAGCTGGTATCAGAGGGCTATATCTGATTAAAATAACAA
This sequence comes from Arenicola marina, assembly GCA_964019135.1. Taxonomy (NCBI): domain Eukaryota; kingdom Metazoa; phylum Annelida; class Polychaeta; family Arenicolidae; genus Arenicola; species Arenicola marina. The sequence continues at coordinate 22,523,717 of OZ025251.1, read as the reverse complement.
CCGGGATCAGAGGGCTATATCTCATTAAAATAACAACTGGTATCAGAGGGCTATATCTCATTAAAGTAACCACCGGGATCAGAGAGCTCTATCTCATGCAACTAACAAGCGGGATCAGAGGGCTATATCTCATTAAAATAACAACCGGGATCAGAGGGCTATATCTGATTAAAATAACAACCGGGATCAGAGGGCTATATCTCATTAAAGTAACAACTGGTATCAGAGGGCTATATCTCATTAAAGTAACAACTGGGATCAGAGGGCTATATCTCATTAAAGTAACAACTGGGCTCAGAGGGCTATATCTGATTAAAATAACAACCGGGATCAGAGGGCTATATCTCATTAAAGTAACAACTGGTATCAGAGGGCTATATCTCATTAAAGTAACAACTGGTATCAGAGAGCTATATCTGATTAAAATAACAACCGGGATCAGAGGGCTATATCTCATTAAAATAACAACTGGTATCAGAGGGCTATATCTCATTAAAGTAACCACCGGGATCAGAGAGCTCTATCTCATTGAAGTAACAACTGGGATCAGAGGGCTATATTTCATAAAAGTAACAACTGGGATCAGAGGGGCATATCTCCTTAAAGTAACAACTGCGATCCGAGGGCTATATCTCATTAAAGTAACCACCGGGATCAGAGGGCTATATTTCATTAAAGTAACAACTGGGATCAGAGGGCTATATTTGATTAAAGTAACAACTGGGATCAGAGGGCCATATCTCCTTAAAGTAACAACTGCGATCAGAGGGCTATATCTCATTAAAGTAACAACTGTGATCAGAGGGCTATATCTCATTAAAGTAATCAATGGGATCAGAGGGCCATATCTCCTTAAAGTAACAACTGCGATCAGAGGGCTATATCTCATTAAAGTAACTGGGATCAGAGGGCCATATCTCATTAAAGTAACAACTGGGATCAGAGGGCTATATCTCATTAAAGTAACAACTGGGATCAGAGGGCTATATCTGATTAAAATAACAACCGGGATCAGAGGGCTATATCTCATTAAAATAACAACTGGTATCAGAGGGCTATATCTCACTAAAGTAACAACTGGGATCAGAGGGCTATATCTCATTAAAGTAACAACTGGGATCAGAGGGCTATATCTGATTAAAATAACAACCGGGATCAGAGGGCTATATCTCATTAAAGTAACAACTGGTATCAGAGGGCTATATCTCATTAAAGTAACAGCTGGTATCAGAGGGCTATATCTGATTAAAATAACAACCGGGATCAGAGGGCTATATCTCATTAAAATAACAACTGGTATCAGAGGGCTATATCTCATTAAAGTAACCACCGGGATCAGAGAGCTCTATCTCATGCAACTAACAAGCGGGATCAGAGGGCTATATCTCATTAAAATAACAACCGGGATCAGAGGGCTATATCTGATTAAAATAACAAGCGGGATCAGAGGGCTATATCTCATTAAAGTAACAACCGGGATCAGAGAGCTCTATCTCATGCAACTAACAAGCGGGATCAGAGGGCTATATCTGATTAAAATAACAACCGGGATTAGAGGGCTATATCTGATTAAAATAACAACCGGGATCAGAGGGTTATATCTGATTAAAATAACAACCGGGATCAGAGAGCTCTATCTCATGCAACTAACAACCGGGATCAGAGGGCTATATCTGATTAAAATAACAACCGGGATCAGAGGGCTATATCTGATTAAAATAACAACCGGGATCAGAGGGCTATATCTCATTAAAATAACAACCGGGATCAGAGGGCTATATCTGATTAAAATAACAACCGGGATCAGAGGGCTATATCTGATTAAAATAACAACCGGGATCAGAGGGCTATATCTGATTAAAATAACAACCGGGATCAGAGGGCTATACCTCATTAAAATAACAACTGGGATCAGAGGGCTATATCTGATTAAAATAACAACCGGGATCAGAGGGCTATATCTCATTAAAATAACAACTGGTATCAGAGGGCTATATCTCATTAAAGTAACCACCGGGATCAGAGAGCTCTATCTCATGCAACTAACAAGCGGGATCAGAGGGCAATATCTCATTAAAATAACAACCGGGATCAGAGGGCTATATCTCATTAAAATAACAACTGGTATCAGAGGGCTATATCTCACTAAAGTAACAACTGGGATCAGAGGGCTATATCTCATTAAAGTAACAACTGGGATCAGAGGGCTATATCTGATTAAAATAACAACCGGGATCAGAGGGCTATATCTCATTAAAGTAACAACTGGTATCAGAGGGCTATATCTCATTAAAGTAACAGCTGGTATCAGAGGGCTATATCTGATTAAAATAACAACCGGGATCAGAGGGCTATATCTCATTAAAATAACAACTGGTATCAGAGGGCTATATCTCATTAAAGTAACCACCGGGATCAGAGAGCTCTATCTCATGCAACTAACAAGCGGGATCAGAGGGCTATATCTCATTAAAATAACAACCGGGATCAGAGGGCTATATCTGATTAAAATAACAAGCGGGATCAGAGGGCTATATCTCATTAAAGTAACAACCGGGATCAGAGAGCTCTATCTCATGCAACTAACAAGCGGGATCAGAGGGCTATATCTGATTAAAATAACAACCGGGATTAGAGGGCTATATCTGATTAAAATAACAACCGGGATCAGAGGGTTATATCTGATTAAAATAACAACCGGGATCAGAGAGCTCTATCTCATGCAACTAACAACCGGGATCAGAGGGCTATATCTGATTAAAATAACAACCGGGATCAGAGGGCTATATCTCATTAAAATAACAACCGGGATCAGAGGGCTATATCTCATTAAAATAACAACCGGGATCAGAGGGCTATATCTGATTAAAATAACAACCGGGATCAGAGGGCTATATCTGATTAAAATAACAACCGGGATCAGAGGGCTATATCTCATTAAAATAACAACCGGGATCAGAGGGCTATACCTCATTAAAATAACAACTGGGATCAGAGGGCTATATCTGATTAAAATAACAACCGGGATCAGAGGGCTATATCTGATTAAAATAACAACCGGGATCAGAGAGCTCTATCTCATGCAACTAACAAGCGGGATCAGAGGGCTATATCTGATTAAAATAACAACCGGGATCAGAGGGCTATATCTCATTAAAGTAACAACTGGTATCAGAGGGCTATATCTGATTAAAATAACAACCGGGATCAGAGGGCTATATCTCATTAAAATAACAACTGGTATCAGAGGGCTATATCTCATTAAAGTAACCACCGGGATCAGAGAGCTCTATCTCATGCAACTAACAAGCGGGATCAGAGGGCAATATCTCATTAAAATAACAACCGGGATCAGAGGGCTATATCTCATTAAAATAACAACCGGGATCAGAGGGCTATATCTCATTTAAGTAACAACTGGGATCAGAGGGCTATATCTGATTAAAATAACAACCGGGATCAGAGAGCTCTATCTCATGCAACTAACAAGCGGGATCAGATGGTCATATCTCCTTAAAGTAACATCTGGGATCAGATAGTCATATCTCATTAAAGTAACAACCGCGATCAGAGGGCTATAGGTAGCAACTGGGATCAGAGGGCTATGGGTAGCAACTGGGATCAGAGGGCTATATCTCATTAAAGTAAACCGTACAGGGCATTCTCATAAATATTTATTACCAGGATGGAATCTTCCCCTAACAAAAATGACCCATATTGCTCGGGCTGGAGAAGAGGTACATCATGAATGCAAGGTCACTTTGCAGCTTGATTTCTGCGTGGTGATCTAAACACCCCCTTCTCACACTCTGAACACTTTCCAGCCAGTGCCTTCCTCCTGTAAGTCTGCTCTATAATCCAGAACCGCCGGGTCCTTGCAATATTAACAGTCGGTCATCTGAGCTCTGGAGACGAGTCAGCAATGAAATGGAACAACATGTCTAGAAGACTATAGACAGGGCACTGACCGTCGCAAAACAGACAGGGACATTAAATAATAGATGGACATATTTATTTAAGTGTCATTATATCAATTACGGGGCCGATTATATATTATGTTATGGAGGATTACGAGTCTCGCCTACGCAGCTAATCAAATACCGGCAAGAGGAACCATTTCTACAAAGGTTCCCGGTCTTATACGACACTCCTAATCAGTGTTACATCCCACTACGGCGAGGAACACACTAGTTTTTGAGTCGACGGAGAGATGATTATGGCTGTTTTTTTTTCATATTTCTATGAAAGCCGTTATAATTAGGTCAATACGTAATCATAGCAATATTAGTCATTGAACAGAGAAACAAGCAAGGAAGCGAAAAAATATCTAAGAACGACGTCAGTGATGATGGAGATTGAACAGAGGGGACTTCTTCTCTCGCCGTTTGGTGTCGCTTTATAAAAAATAGGATCCGCGTGAGTCATACATACACCATACCATGCACGTTGATTTTGCCACATTATGGGCCCATAAAATATGTATCAGTTTTGTGCGCCGCCTGGTGGTTGTTTTCACAGCTATCCTACCTTAACATCCCCTACCACAGGACTCTTATCCCACCGCCTCACCCACACACTCACCCAAAGCACAACAAAAACTGTCAGTCCTTGCATGCGCAGCCATTAAGTCACCACCTTCCCATCCTCCCTCCCCGAACCTACGCCCTCCCTCGTCCTCACTATCCGAGCCATTACAATGGCTTCTGTCTGTCGCCGAGTGGATGGAGGCGGAGCCACCGCGCGAGGCGTTGCCACGCAACGGTTTGTCACGTGACATGACGTCATCGTCACCCACAATGGTTACCCGCGTCCAGTGACGACACCATCGCAAGGGAAGCATGATACCGCGCATTTGTATGGCATAGCTTTGTTCCGATTTCGGCATTCCTATCACCCCATTTGCTCCCAGGAGCATTGAAACAAAAACATTAAAAAAAAAGATTAGCTTGAAGCCGGCTTCTTACCACAATGAGATCAAGAATCTTCTGGCGTAGTAGGATGATTAATGCGCGAAATAAAACTAAAGGTCGATTAAAGGTTTACGCAATAATCCATCTCATGCGAAGCACCTTAAAGCTGCTTAAACAGCAATATTTCAACTACAGTATGGTTTTTAAGATCTTTTGGATAAATGTCATGGACACATGGTCTGACAGTGAATGTTAACGTGAGCCAGAAGCGTTAACACAGCCCCAACATATGTCATGGACACATGGTCTGACTGTGAATGTTAACGTGAGATAGAAGCGTTAACACAGCCCCAACATAGGTCATGGACACATGGTCTGACTGTGAATGTTAACGTGAGATAGAAGCGTTAACACAGCCCCAACATATGTCATGGACACATGGTCTGACTGTGAATGTTAACGTGAGATAGAAGCGTTAACACAGCCCCCAAATATGTCATGGACACATGGTCTGACTGTGAATGTTAACGTGAGATAGAAGCGTTAACACAGCCCCAACATATGTCATGGACACATGGTCTGACTGTGAATGTTAACGTGAAATAGAAGCGTTAACACAGCCCCAACATATGTCATGGACACATGGTCTGACTGTGAATGTTAACGTGAGATAGAAGCGTTAATACAGCCCCAACATATGTCATGGACACATGGTCTGACTGTGAATGTTAACGTGAGATAGAAGCGTTAACACAGCCCCAACATATGTCATGGACACATGGTCTGACTGTGAATGTTAACGTGAGATAGAAGCGTTAACACAGCCCCAACATAGGTCATGGACACATGGTCTGACTGTGAATGTTAACGTGAGATAGAAGCGTTAACACAGCCCCAACATATGTCATGGACACATGGTCTGACTGTGAATGTTAACGTGAGATAGAAGCGTTAACACAGCCCCCAAATATGTCATGGACACATGGTCTGACTGTGAATGTTAACGTGAGATAGAAGCGTTAACACAGCCCCAACATATGTCATGGACACATGGTCTGACTGTGAATGTTAACGTGAAATAGAAGCGTTAACACAGCCCCAACATATGTCATGGACACATGGTCTGACTGTGAATGTTAACGTGAGATAGAAGCGTTAATACAGCCCCAACATATGTCATGGACACATGGTCTGACTGTGAATGTTAACGTGAGATAGAAGCGTTAACACAGCCCCAACATATGTCATGGACACATGGTCTGACTGTGAATGTTAACGTGAGATAGAAGCGTTAACACAGCCCCAACATATGCTAAAAGCTAAACAACGACAGCAATGTTCGATATCGATGTCGTAGTACACAGGAAAGCCACACTTTACCACATGAGTTGCACCATTTTAGCCAAAAAAAGTGGCTCGACAGTATTCCCTCAATATTAATGATTGCGCACTAAGTCTCATGGTGCGTTATAAACTAAATACTTAGATACTTAAATTGCATTTAAAACATGTTAAAAAGGGGAAAACATTTCTGTATAAGTAACTGATGCATCCACTGCAGGTTCTTATTTTATGACTTCAACTGGCGGCGTGGCTATTTCAAGTTCAGGTGGCAACGTCTTGGCCAGTGCAGCTGGGTCGCTATAACCCGAGAGCCTAGTCGCATTAATCTCTTGTGCCACAGCATTTCCAAATATAAATACTAAATAAATATACAAGTAAATTGTAAGTGGACACAATGACTTTGTCCCAGACTGGCACATCTCGAGCCAGCTTGCTATGTCTCTTGCTCTTGCTATCAGCCCAGCGATCAATGACAGACCAGGGGTGAACATGTGCATGGAGGCTAAAACAATGACGACTTGTGTCTTGTCTTGTGTTAAATACATTTTCAACAGCCCGCGGTAAGTTGGTTGGCTGCTTTGAGGACAAGTTGCCCTGTTACTGAGCCATGTGCCAGGGGGTAACCCATTATTTCTCTAGGAGGAAAATGCCATATTTGACAAGCATAAGCGTTGACACTCGCCCGGTAACGCGAGAGGCCGCGATTTATTTCCGCAGGGGAGAAGGTTTGTGGTGGTGAAAACAGCTAAGTGGCGAGATCTTATTATCTGCTTGCTGAGGACAACGGGTTTTGTGCCGACATCCGGGTAACCGGATCTGGGAACTACGGAACACTTGGAAATTATAACACACTCAATAACTGTCATTTCCCATCCAGCGGTGACGTCACAGAAGGTCAGCTATGATGGTAATACGAGTGCTAGGATAAGAATGTGATGAATGATTTGTCCGAGAGTCGTGTGGGGACAGCCTAATAATAGAGAGACAGGGAGACTGAGACAGGGAGAGACATAGACATGGAGAGACAAGAGACAGAGACATAGACAAGAGACATAGACAGAGATATGGAAACAGAGACACGGAGCGACAGAGACAGGGAGAGACAAGAGACAGAGACAGGGAGAGACAGAGATAGAGACAGAGACATGGTGACACAGGGAGATCGAGACAGGAAGAGACAGACATAGACAGGGAGAGAGAGACAAGGAGAGAGATAGGAAGATAGAGACAAGGAGAAACAGAGTTAGGGAGACAGAGACATGGAGACAGAGATAGCGAGAGACATGAGACAGAGACATGGAGAGACAGGGAGCGACAGAGACAGCGAGAGACAGACAGCGAGAGACAGACAGCGAGAGACAGACAGCGAGAGAGAGAGACAGGGAGCGACAGAGACAGCGGGAGACAGACAGCGAGAGACAGACAGCGAGAGACAGACAGCGAGAGAGAGAGACAGGGAGCGACAGAGACAGCGGGAGACAGAGACAGGGATTGAGATAGGAAGATAGAGACAGGGAAAGACAGAGAGCGAGAGACACAGACAGGTAGACAGGTACAGGGAGAGCGCAGAGGAGAGTGGGAAGAGACAGGAAGAAACACAGATAGGGAGCCACAGACAGAGACGGGGGGACCGGGGACACTCAACATGCAGCGCGAGCGAGGGGACAGAGATAGGAGTGGGCAGAGAAAGAGCAAGAGACAGGCAGACTGAGAAATAGAACAGAGGCAGCGAAAATGTAGCAGCAAAAAAAGACACAGGGACAGGGAGAGAGAAATGGAGAAACCGAGAGGGTGATGGAGAAGCAGAGTAAGACAGGACGACGAATGGAAGAGCTGGAAAGCATTTAGCCGGCGGAATAAGGGATCATCTGTCATTGCCAAGCCCGTCAACCAGCGGCAGGCCACGTGACCGCAAAGAAGCACGGGCCGGAAACCGGAAGTTGGTCTTTGTGGTCAGCCCGCTCGACGGCGGCGGGGTCTGACGGCCGGACAATGAAGTCTCGGCGCCCACTTCCTGCCCATTCCAGGGGGCGACACGGCCAACGTTTTAACGAAGACACTCTCCTTCACAACAAAAAAGGTGTTCTTGATATGGCTCGTGATAGATGACAGCGACATGTCGGGGTTTAAACGCATGACACTCACGACAACATCTGCGGGTGATTGCGGGTTTTATCCTGGATTATGCCCCCCCCCCTCCCACCCTCCTGGAGTGGCGGGTGCTACCGCTGAGGGGAGTTCACGCTTAGTTAGCGAAGATCAAGTGGATGCTAATCAAATACTTAAAAGAAACAAAGAAAATTTTAAAAACTACACACGTACAGGGATAAAGCACAGCAATCTTTTAAAAACATTCAAGTAAATAATTGATTTGCAAAAAATTTCGGAGGAACACGGGCAAAGGGGTAAAGCACTGTCTGACAGTGCTAAACTTGGGAACACGAAGCAGACGAAATATCTCAACAAAAATCAAGACATTTTATCTAGAAGCCTTGCTACTTAGAAATTGAACAGGAGATACTACTTATGTTTATTGCCCTCGATGTGATCTTAACGCAGAGGGATTCTAGATAACGTTTATCATTGTCAATTTCATCTTCTACTGATGTAAAATATTGTTAATTACTCTTGGCTTGATCGACAAAAGGCTACTCGGTAATGTACATTACTTTTGACTTGATCTACATAGGGAGACTCCCTTGGCAGCGTTTACTACTGATCCCCACCTCCCCTCACCCACCTCCCCCCTCCACGTCACCTCCCGTCCCGCCCTCCCCCCCACCTCCCCCCTACCCCCCGCCCCCCCCCCGTCACGTCCCGCCTCGTCCCCGCCTCGTCCCCCCTTGTCATTACCGTTAATTGCCCCCCCCCTACACCCTGATCGTGTTGCCTCGTGTCGGGTCCGCCTGTCCCACCTCGACGGGCCTTAGCCGTGATGACCAGTTCGGGTGACGGCGGATGTCAGGATTGTGACTGGTGCCGGGTAAAGAGGGCCTGGGGAACAACAGGTATGACAGGCGGGCTAAGCTGCTCACCCATCAAGCCAACCACAGCCCACTACGACAAGACGTAGCGAGAAGGCAGCAGATCATAAAGGGCCCGCCACACAGGCCGCCGCCACACAGGCCACACAGGCCACACAGGCCACCGCCACACAGGCCACACAGGCCACACAGGCCACACAGGCCGCCGCCACACAGGCCGCCGCCACACAGGCCGCCGCCACACAGGCCACACAGGCCACACAGGCCGCCGCCACACAGGCCCGACAGGCCACAAAGGCCCCCGCCACACAGGCCACACAGGCCGCCGCCACACCGCGGCCACACAGAGCGCACAGGCCGCCGCCACACAGGCCGCGGCCACACAGAGCGCACAGGCCGCCGCCACACAGGCCGCGGCCACACAGAGTGCACAGGCCGCCGCCACACAGGCCGCCGCCACGTAGGACACCAACGTCTTTACCAAAGCGACGGAAATGCACCATTTTTCCCCACTCATTTACCCATCAATTTTCAAGCTAATTAATAGCAGTTTTCCTCAGAGTGGGGTGATGCGATTGGGGCAGTTACGGCGAAGTTACGGCGGCTATAAAATCATCGCATGAGTTTGCGACGTTACGCCGCAATCATGATGATGAAAGATGAAAACAAAATCTAAACAAGAGGAACAAAAACGGTGGCACGTGTTTCGGAACAAATACAGCCTCGGTCCTTTACAAAGGTCAAAGATACAAACAAATATACACGGATTTTTTACTTCATATATATCTTCTTCTAATGAAATGTCACAGTTGTTTTCTTCAGTACAGTACATACAGTACAGTATCAGTTATCGCGAAGGGAGGAAGTTTGTCTGAATCCTCCCTGAGTTGCTCATAACGAAGACAACAGATTGCCATGAAGGGCTGCAGCACAAAGTCGCATTCAACATATTGGACACACCTCATGCATATGGTCCTGTCGCCTGGGTCTAATATTAGGACAAGTCATCAAGATGGTATATTTCAAACAAAAGCTGATAAATCAGAAGTGACGTCAGTCAGCCAGCCAGTAAATCAGAAGTGACGTCAGTCAGCCAGCCAGTAAATCAGAAGTGACGTCAGTCAGCCAGCCACTACATCAAAAGTGAAGTCAGTCAGCCAGCTACTAAATCAGACGTGACGTCAGTCAGCCAGCTACTAAATCAGAAGTGACGTCAGTCAGCCAGCCAGTAAATCAGAAGTGACGTCAGTCAGCCAGCCAGTAAATCAGAAGTTACGTCAGTCAGCCAGCCAGTAAATCAGAAGTTACGTCACTCACCCAGCCACAAGTGACGCCAGCCACATAATCAGTAACCAGGCTATTTTACAGAACATAAGGGGCAACCCACGCTTTGGCGCTATCGTCCATAGCGGAAGCTCGTGTTAAAATATATGACGTATCCCTGGTTATATCTCTCCGTCTCTCTTTCTATCTCGCCACACACGCCCGATTTGATGTAGTGGATGCAACATAAAAGATTGGTGACCGGGGGCCAGTAGAGGGCAGGCAGGGGGTGGCAGGGGGTAGGCAGGGGGTAGGCAGGGGGTGACAGGTGGCAGGCAGGGGGTGACAGGGGGTAGGCAGGGGGGGGCAGGGGGGGAGGCAGGGGACAGGCAGGGGGTAGCGGGGGAAGGTAGGGGGTGACAAGGGGCAGGTTGGCAGGGGGCAGACAAGGGGTGACTGCGTCTCCCATACAGATACTGAGAGCCTTTGTAACCCGCCTACTGCACGCGTCCTGCCTAGTAAATAGCCTATGGCACTCGTTCTGCCCAACAGCCTTCATACACGACCTACTGCCCCCAAACTACTCTTGTGAAAGGCCAATCGCACGCGTCCTGCTGAATAACGTTGTAAAACACCTAAGGCACGCATCCTGCAAAACAACCTTGTAAAATACCTAGGGCACGCAATCCGGCTAAATAACATTGTAAATGACCTACGACACGTTTCCTACCAATAGCCTGTAAAAAGCCTACGGCACGTTTACTGCTCAAGAACCTTTAAAAGCCCTACGGCACGTTTCCTGCTCAGTGACCTTGTAAAAAGCCTACGGCAGGCTTCCTGCTTAGTGACCTTGTAAAAGGCCTAAGGCACGTTTACTGCTCAGTGACCTTGTAAAAGGCCTAATGTACGCTTCCTGCGCAAAAACTTTTAAGTGGCCTATGGCACGTTTCCTGCTCAGTGAACTTGTAAAAGGCCTACGGCACGCTTCCTATCAGTGACCATGTAAAAGGTCTACGGCACGCTTCCTGCCGCCTATATGTATATGTCTTTGATGTTGGCCGCCGCGGGAAGCGCAAGCAATAGTTTCCTACCTCGACCGGGCGGCGGCTCACGGAGATCTATGTCCTCCCCACGGCTGGCTGAGCCGACGGACAGATGGAGGGACGGATGAACGAGTGCAAGCATTGATGGCGACGTAATTCGTCTGCTGGTTGACTCAAGTCTCCAGCCGCTAGGTGGCCTCGTGACTTGTAGCCATTCGTCAGACAGACTCGGCATTAGTGGCCTCAGACTCACGGATCACAGTAATTACCTTTATTACACGGGCCTCTGCCTTCGGCCTGGCCACACGGAAGAAGGGGAGGCCAGCCATCAGAGGCAGGAGTGGGGTGGGGTGACTAAAAAAGGCCCTCCATATCGGATATCTCAAAGAGACTTGGTCGAGCCGAGGCCTTTAATATCGGATAACATAAGAGGATGTGCGTTAAGGGAGACTGACAACATCTGACAAAAGACAAGATTCGTTAGAGCCCCGCCCTCAAGGAAGGTTTTTTTAATGGCATTGATTGGTTGGAGTCTCCCAGAACACGTTTTTTTTTTATAAATGGGCGGCAAAAAATGAAACAAATTAGATGCAATGGAGTTTCGGATATCACAGGCGGCGGCAGCGGGGTGGGGGTGGGGGGTGGGGGGGGGGCGGGGGCGGCGGGGGTTTTCCCTATGGCTCCCATTGCTTTATTGTAGCTTTTGTACAGCATGTTATTACTTCTTTATTATCAGTTTCTGGAAAACAGGCAAAAAAGGGTCATTTTCAAAAGGAAACTCCCCTTTATGGTACACTCTCAATGTCGGGTATCAGAAAAATACCCTTCATGGTAGACTCAATGCGGGTATCGCGAAAATACCGTTAATGGCAGACTCTATATATGCCATTAGAACGTTCTCAACCCCCAACACCCACCCCTACCTAATATCACCGGCTTTCAGCGCCACCCCCGAGCGCCACCCCGAGCGCCAGCCCAGAGCGCCACCCCGAGCGGCTATCAGCGACCTTTTAAGGCACTAAACGCCACGAGATCCCGATGAGGTCACGAGAGAAGGAGGTGTGGAGGATATTCTGCGAGGGAGTGTGGGACGGGAGGGTGGGGCGCCCCTAACCCAGGCGTCTGTAACCCCCCCCCCCCTCCCCCACCTCCCATCCATCTCCTCCTCCTCCTCCTCCCCCACATAACCCCCCACCCCCCTGGTCACGGACGCTCGATTACGGTGGACGGTATACAACTTCTAGAGAGACCTAAAAGCCCAAGGACCAATTTAGGTAAATTTATTTAGCGTGGTCGAGCGAGGAGCAAGGTCACTGTCATCTCCCCACCCCCATTCCCCGTCTCCCCCTATTCCCCTCTCTACTGTCTTCCCGTCATTTGTGAGCCGTCCCTCAGACCCTCGGTCCATTCTTTCGCCTCCATCCTCTCCCACCCGCTCTCTGCCAGCTAGGGTACTTCTAGTTCACTGGAGGGAAAGTTTCTTGCGTGCGTGACGTGGTTCATATAGACTACACACAATTTGCTAAGGATCACCACAATTTGCTAAGGATCACCTCTATGCAGAGATATCTGAGTGTATGACAGGTGACTGTGTAATTCTACTATGATACAAAGACGTTTGCCTTTACCATTCATGGTGGCACACTAGTAACAGATTGGACACAGATCGGGGAAGGTTTATCTGTCTTATAGTAGAATTACACAGTCACCTATACCTTATACACTCAGATATCTCTGCCTAGAGGTGATCCTTAACAAATTGTGAGTAGTATACATATATGAGGGCATGATGGAGCAGGAGCAGGAACAAGGGAGGGAGGAAAGTGGGAGGGGGGGGGAGCACGGGGTGGGGGTGAGGTATATATATATACATGTATATATACATATATATAAGTGGCGAAATGAACACAAAATTCTGGTTTGATTTAATTGTGGCTTAACGGCACTTTCAGCCTGTAACTCTATATCGTGCCGTGGCAAAGTTCCTGCGATCCCCACGTATTCGTAGTGCGCAAAAGGTGACACTGGAGGGGAAAGCCCTCGAGAGTGAAAACTGCCGACCAGGTGAGCGCGGAAGCGCCGGATGATACCACGTGATGCATAGCTGGACGCTTATAGGACACGACAGAACCAATCACAAAACCGAAACTCTCGGGAAAGAAGGACACTTGCGCGGAAACAGTAGTTTTGCGTTTCTCACGAGTATGCTTCACTTCGGTTTACCACCGAAATATCATCCGGAAAGAATCTCGTTTTCCTGTCTGCTTCAGAAAAAGCTGCACGAGTGGAAGTCGCTCATTGAGGCTATGTCGGCCACCAGGGTAAGCGCGTTATCTCTTACGATGACGGCCGCAGTATCTGACTGCCCCCATGGCTTTACCCCACGTCTGACTGCCCCCATGGCTTTACCCCACGTCTGACTGCCCCCATGGCTTTACCCCACGTCTGACTGCCCCCATGGCTTTACCACACGTCTGACTGCCCCCATGGCTTTACCCCACGTCTGACTGCCCCCATGGCTTTACCCCACGTCTGACTGCCCCCATGGCTTTACCCCACGTCTGACTGCCCTCATGGCTTTACCCCACGTCTGACTGCCCCCATGGCTTTACCCCACGTCTGACTGCCCTCATGGCTTTACCACACGTCTGACTGCCCTCATGGCTTTACCCCACGTCTGACTGCCCTCATGGCTTTACCCCACGTCTGACTGCCCTCATGGCTTTACCCCACGTCTGACTACCCTCATGGCTTTACCCCACGTCTGACAGCCCTCATGGCTTTACCACACGTCTGACTGCCCTCATGGCTTTACTCCACGTCTGACTGCCCGCATGGCTTTACCCCACGTCTAATTGCCCTCATGGCTTTACCCCACGTCTGACTGCCCTTATGGCTTTACCCCACGTCTGACTGCCCCCATGGCTTTACCCCACGTCTGACAGCCCTCATGGCTTTACCCCACGTCTGACTGCCCTCATGGCTTTACCCCACGTCTGACTGCCCTCATGGCTTTACCCCACGTTTGACTGCCCTCATGGCTTTACCCCACGTCTGACTGCCCCCATGGCTTTACCCCACGTCTGACAGCCCTCATGGCTTTACCACACGTCTGACTGCCCTCATGGCTTTACCCCACGTCTGACTGCCCTCATGGCTTCACCCCACGTCTGACTGCCCTCATGGCTTTACCCCACGTCTGACTGCCCTCATGGCTTTACCCCACGTCTGACTGCCCTCATGGCTTTACCCCACGTCTGACTGCCCTCATGGCTTTATCCCACGTCTGACTGCCCTCATGGCTTTACCCCACGTCTGATTGCCCTCATGGCTTTACCCCACGTCTGACTGCCCCCATGGCTTTACCCCACATCTGACAGCCCTCATGGCTTTACCACACGTCTGACTTCCCTCATGGCTTTACCCCACGTCTGACTGCCCTCATGGCTTTACCCCACGTCTGACTGCCCTCATGGCTTTACCCCACGTCTGACTGCCCTCATGGCTTTACCCCACGTCTGACTGCCCTCATGGCTTTACCCCACGTCTGACTGCCCTCATGGCTTTACCCCACGTCTGACTGCCCTCATGGCTTTACCCCACGTCTGATTGCCCGAACTCTCCACGAACTTCCTCAGCATTCTTTATTACGTGGCGACAACGCGATCCGAAAGATACGTTGAATTTCCCGGACATCATATTTGAGCAATCTGAAGACGATCTATGTCTTGCCCTGTATGCACACCGATGAAAGGTGGACATACCGCTGCCGGTAATTAGAAGAACCCAATAGCCAGTAATCACTAACGGCATGAACCCATCGAAGGCGATCGTCTCTCGCACAGCTGACGTCTAAACGATGAATTAGCCACCGAGACAGGCAGTGAACTGGAGATACGTACGAGATCAGGAGATTGAGAATGAGATTGAGAATGAGGAGATTGAGAATGAGGAGATTGAGAATGAGGAGATTGAGAATGAGGAGATTGAGAATGAGATTGAGAATGAGATTGAGAATGAGGAGATTGAGAATGAGGAGATTGAGAATGAGGAGATTGAGAATGAGATTGAGAATGAGATTGAGAATGAGGAGATTGAGAATGAGGAGATTGAGAATGAGTGCTACGATCAAGAAACGTTTAGAGATATAGCAGAGACAACGAGAGGAAGAAAGTGAGGGAGAGAGGGTGACAGAGAGTGGAAGAGAGGGAGAGACAGTGATCGAGAGAATCGATACCTCCAGTCATCCAGTAGCCCTCTAACCCCCCCCCCCCACCCCCACACTCCATGCCCCCACCCTGCCGCCGCGAGGCCAAGCCCAGGAGCCGTGATTGGAAGGGGAGCAAGGTAATGACCCAGCCACTTGTGGACGAAGTGCCGTCCTCTCACCGACCAACCTCCACCCAACCCCTCTAGTCCATTTTAACACCCTGACTTCATCCCCGCCCTGGGACCCCCGCGTACGGGGTGGTGGTGGTGAGGGCTGGGGGAGGGGGAGGGGGGGGGCGTGGTTGGTCGGGAACCTCGGGATGACAGACGTCTGCGGGAAAAGCGCTCCGACGATTTAGAAGGTAACCAGTTTATGTTAAAGGGAACAACGCTCCAGAGATGCAGTGTGCCTCCTTGGTGCGGGGTTGGGGCACTAGACGGCTAATCAATAGGTCATGGGTCCGAATCCTGGCCCCGATACCTAATCTGGGGCATGTTTCATCCATTCGTCCTACATCGTCCAGGGCCCAGTTTCAGTGATTGCCCTAGAAATTATTTATGGGGGACATCGCGTCCCACACTATAAAATTTTGGGGGACATTTTGGATAATTGGGGGACCTGTCAGTTCGGATGGCCGTCGGCCGTTCGTATAGCGGTCATATGGCAGTTTTGCTGTTTACAACAGGCTCATGCAACCGTAGTCCAGCGGATGGAGCCATAGTCCGCGACTGGAGCCATAGTCCGCGACTGGAGCCATAGTCCGTGACTGGAGCCATAGCCCACGAACGGAGCCATATCCCACGACCGGAGCAATGGTCCAGCGCACGGAGCCATAGCTCGTGCACTGAGCCATAGCCCGCAGAACTGA
>OZ025251.1:22294144-22506895 GCA_964019135.1 Arenicola marina | reverse complement strand
CCACTGTACCACACCACCCCACCCCACCGTACCACACCACCCCACCCCACCGTACCACACCACCCCACCCCAATGCATCACACCACTCCACCCCAATGTACCACACCACCCCACCCAACTGTACCACACCACCCCACCCCAATGTACCACACCACCCCACCCAACTGTACCACACCACCCCACCCCACTTTACCACACCACCCCACCCCACCGTACCACACCACCCCACCCCACTGTACCACACCCCCCCACCCATCTGTACCACACCACCCCACCCCACCGTACCACACCACCCCACCCCACCGTACCACACCACCCCACCCCAATGCATCACACCACCCCACCCCACCTTTCCTTACAGGTCTTAATTCTTTCTGGGACGGACAGCGGAAATGACTTGTTAATCGAACCATGTTTCATCAATCCCCCCTCCGCCCCGCCCCCCCCCCCTCTCCCGCCCCCTCCCTCGCCCCCCTCCTCTGCTGGCCGTGGGCCGTGTTTCATCATTCCCCCTTCGCCCCGCCCCCCCCCCTCCCCCTCCCCTGCCCCCTCCCTCGCCCCCTCCTCTGCTGGCCGTGGGCCGTGTTTCATCAAGCCCCCTTCGCCCCACCCCATCTGCTGGCCAGGGGCAGTGGTCTCCTCCCGGTCTCAGCACTATATCCCAGGATTGTCCGGACCATGTCCGTTCGTCCTTCCGTCGGCGACTGTCGGAAACCCTCTCCGGTAAGCCATTGGCGCCGTGAAGGTCACGACCTTGAAGCGGATCTCAGCTTACACATCAACGCTGATGCGCATGCGCACATGCAGGTGGAAGCCACAGTGACGATACATATTTTGTTTCTATTTATTTGTATTTGTGACAACTGTTGTAGTTTTGGACAAGGGAAGCAGCTGATATAGCCATGGGGCATGTTTCATTCCTTCATCCTTCATCGTCTCGGGAGGTTCCTTGGCCCAATTTAGCCTGTATGTGCACAAAAGTGGCCTAAAACACCAACATTCCATTCCATGTTTCGCACGAAGCTGTACCGGTGGATGTGACGTGGTGGTCGTTATAGGCCGACCGAATAACTTCACCTCCCGAGCTCACCCCGTGGCCCATTGGGTAGCGCGTTAGTACATTCTAGAGTGTGCACTGCTGGGCCAGCCGCCTGTGCATATGTCCATTATTTTGCAGGGTAACGATCCCCTGTCTCTCTTTGCGCGGTGATACTTACCTTCCTCTCTACCTTGACCCTTCGTTACAACCAACCCCAACGCAGACCACTCCCAGGGTGGGGGGGGGGGGTTGCATATACTTGGCATCAGAGTGCGAGGAGTGGTCTCTATCAGCAGGTGGTCGCCATCAGCAGGTGGTCGCTGTACACAATCAGTCCGGCCCTGTGACTCCAGAAGGACGCCGCCCCAACCCTTTCCGTGTGCCATCGTTCCTCACGTTGTATCAGCTGCCTGCCCGTACTTCAGTTCAATTAGTCGTGGTGTCTCCTCCCCTCAGCGCAGATGGTTCGAGCCCCGCTGTGGCCATGTCTGTGTGGCCGCAGGATAAAGGTCCCATGTCCTTCGTCACAAAGAGTAGGGGGTTACCCCCTGGGGACATGGCTCCACTCTCCCTTCCTTCTCCCACTGACGCGATATGACCAAAAGTGGTTAAAGCGTCCTGACTATACAACCAACCAACCAACCCCTCAGTGCATTCTGTCCTCAAAATACCCACCCTCTCCAGCACCCCCTGTCCTCGTGGTCCCCACTCACCCCTGAGCCCTTGACTTCATTGTACCAACTCCCCTTTCCCTCCCCCCCCCCGGACCCTTGCCTTTATGGTTCCCTCCACAGCCACCCCCCTCCCCCCCCCCACAGGTACACCCAAGACCCCCACCCCCACACCCTAACTAATCTCTTTCCGCAGATGATTACGAAAAAAAATCAGATGAGACATCACACTTTGGGTTGATATGTATCACCGTGAGGTAGCGGTCTGATTGGCCGCCTCACCCCTAGCTAACCACCAATCCCACCACAACCACCACCACCACCACCACCACCTCCCACCCTTAACCATCTCCCCAACCGCCTAACCCTAACCACCACCACCACAATCCTCCACCCTTAAGCATCCGTCCAACTCTAACCACCCCCACCGCCGCCAACCCTAACTAAGCACCACCCCCACCACCCACCCACCCACCCTTTCTCGCCTCGTTCTCTGGTGCCCCATCTTCCCTCGCACTTAATTTAACGGTTCAGACTGATCTGTGATGTGATGTGACCCGTCAGCCCCATGTTGGGCTTGGGTAATTGAAATATTGTCCGTTTCCCCGATTGAATTGTTATGGGCGCGGAGTGGGGACCACGAGGTGTCTAAATACAGGAAGACTGCCATCGGCACATATAGAATGTGTCTGTGTGCTTTTAACTAAGCAATGTGAACGTGTCAAAGTTTGAAATAACCTTGTAGGGTTGTGGGGTTGCGGTTTGAGCTTTGCCAGTTGAGTACATATCACTTTTATGGAAATGAAATGTGGGTTCTTTTGGCCACTTTTGTGCACGTGGAAGCCAAAATATACCAAGAAATCTCACCGGACAATTTAAGAAGTTGGATGAAACAAGCTCCAGATGCAGGGACCAGGGTACGACCCTCTTTTTTTAAAACAATTACAGCTCAGTCGATAGCGTGTTGAACTTGAGACCTGATTTTGAACCTGGAGTCACTTGGCAACACTTGAGAACTATTTTTCGCAAATTGAATCCATCGACGTCTACCCGCCATTGCAACTCAACAGCTCAAATAACGTAGTCATGGCAACGAGTAATTCAAAAGAAGGATGATTGCCGCATAACTGCATATATATAGCTTCCGTCCCTCCCACCACCCACCATAGGCTGCAGGAGGCGGACTGATCGTCCACCGGTTAGAGAAATTCTGAGAGATCCTCAATCGAATTACAGACGAACAGTGTCGCCGTCTGGCGAATAGGGTCACGTAGAGGCAGGGTTGACTGTGGAAGGCTCCTCTGTATTGATCCTTCCCCTTGGCGTGATATGTATGACCTACATAGGCGATCTCCCAGCAGAGGGCGTTCCGCTTACGCTATAGTCCCTCTGCCCCACGTCAAATTTAACCATCAGAATGATCGTTTTCAGGCGAACATAAATTTTATTTTATAAAATAAATCTGATCGATGATACATTCGCAGTCTGGCTTCCAATACGGCACTGTGTAGCATTTGTTGTGCTACTGGTACCATAACGAATAAATTCTTTCGATTTAAAAAAATAGTTTACAATTTATGTTACTTTCGAACTGTGTTCGAGTTCGATCGAGATCAAAGGCGTGAAGCGCTTTGAACTTTGACCCCGTGTTATTTTGAGATAATTTAATAACTCTTCCGTTGTGATCGTACGATAACCGAGTGTCTATATTTCCAAATTCTGCATCGAAAAGGCAAACAAACATCAATCATGTCATTAGCCCCCATTGTACTATATTGCATTTATTACCATTGGCTGCTTTTGAAAAAAAAAATGGTTAAGAACTGTATTATTAAAGTTATACATTATCTGCAGTGAAAAAACGAAATGTATACATTAACGTAACGAGCGGTGTATTGTACAACTGTTCAATTAATAATTATTGTCGTGTAAATGTTATACTGAAGCAGATATTGTATTTTGTCCCGGGGGGTCCTGGCATACGGCTTGAAGACATCCTACAACATTCAGGCCCGGGTGTAGCCTGTAGTTCTAGAAGCGACAGTAAGGGTGTGTTCGTGTGAATGCAGCACATAGAATATGGCGGACATAATAAGTAGAGGTAATAGGCTATGCCTGGTGCAGCAACATCTTGGATATTATTTTTCCTGTAACTTGTGGTGCGTCAACCTACTAGTCTCCCGATGTCTCCAGGCGCTTCCCGTCCCCCACCCCTGCCGCCGCCCCCCCCCCCCTTCCCATACACCTACTTAACCAACCCTCGCTATCCCATCACCTGATTCATTAAATACCCATACTTTCCATTCATACCCCAGACCCTACCTTTCCCTCTCCCCTCCCCTGCCCGCCTACCCCCCCCCCCTCTACGCCTCTAATGATGGTCTATATCGTGTTTCCGAGAGCTGGGCACATGGAGAAAAGACGTCATTTGATTGGAGAATCCCGTCCCCACCCCGCTTCCCCACCCCGCTTCCCCACCCCGCGTCCCCACCCCGCTTCCCCACCCCGCTTCCCCACCCCGCTTCCCCACCCCGCTTCCCCACCCCGCTTCCCCACCCCGCTTCCCTACCCCGCTTCCCCACCCCGCTTCCCCACCCCGCTTCCCTACCCCGCTTCCCCACCCCGCTTCCCCACCCCGCTTCCCCACCCCGCTTCCCCACCCCGCTTCCCCACCCCGCTTCCCCACCCCGCTTCCCCACCCCGCTTCCCCACCCCGCTTCCCCACCCCGCTTCCCTACCCCGCTTCCCCACCCCGCTTCCCCACCCCGCTTCCCCACCCCGCTTCCCCACCCCGCTTCCCCACCCCGCTTCCCTACCCCGCTTCCCCACCCCGCTTCCCCACCCCGCTTCCCCACCCCGCTTCCCCACCCCGCTTCCCCACCCCGCTTCCCCACCCCGCTTCCCCACCCCTTACTTCCCCTGGGGCGCTGCTTGGCTCACACGAGAGTCGACGACGGCTATATCGGTATTATCATTACATCCGTTGTCCGTCGTATGACCTCCCTCACCCCTCCCCCCCTCTCCCCTTCACAACACTTCACTTCACCCCCCCCCCCCCCCTTATTCTCCCCTTCACTTCACTCTCCCGCCGCAACCCCCCCACCCCTTTCTCACAATGAATGAATGATATCGCATCGGAAGGCTTCAATAATATACTGGCATCCCCCCTCCCCCTCCCACTCCCTCTCCCTTGTCCTGAAGGGGGCCTCCTGGCTTCAATAATATACCGCCTGTCCCCGGCCTTCCCCTCCCCCACCCCCTCCCTCCCCCCTGTCCAGAAGCGGTATATTACTGAAGCCACGAGACCCCCTTTAGGACAGGGGAGAGGCAGGGGGAGGGAGAGAGGGAGGCCGGGGACCCCCCTCCCACGCCTCTATTTATAGCTGCCCGATACATAACCTCTCTGTGTTCCACCTCCACGTGCGGCTCATCTATCCATGGCAACCGTCACAGCGCACGTGGCTTATAGGATTTTACCGGGAATCCCCGCACACCCCGTCTTTATCACCGGGGGTCGTAAGGGGGAGGGGGGCAGCGGGGGGTGGGGGGGGGGGTGGGCATGCCTTTATCTGTTCCAACAGGATGTACTCGTCAGACCATCGCGTCAACTCAACTCAAGTCAAATATCATTTATTCAAACCAAGGGCACAAAAATCTGGCTGACATAAATCAATACAAGGAAAAATGAATAAATAAATAAAAAAAAGTACACACTTGGTTTAGGAGACTGACAAACCCCAAGCTGGGTTGCTGGCGTGGGAGCTACCCAAATATTAAATAGAAGAAAATCGCTATGCGGCATATTAAACTTTAAATAAGTAAGACCACATGGAACTGTAATAATAATAATAAAATTAATAATGTTTATTATCACCTGTAGGCGCCAGGCCCATAGTACAAAAATAGAAACATTTAATTTGCGACAAAGCACAACATTTTTACAATAGAAAACCTAAAATCCATTAAGTGAAATCTCTCAAGGTAAACATGCTTCTTCATACAGTTTAATTGCACATTTAACAATTAATAGGGCCAGGTTATGAAGTTTTTCTTTATCATGGAACTGTAATGCTGTCCGGTGAGGGATTATCACCCATGTATACCAAGTAGAACTGTTGGTCTGGCATGGTTCGGTCAGTGGATGGCAGCACTGTACTCTAAGGTATACGGATTTTGGCAATGAAAGTTAATATATCCTCGTCACCCAATGTTTGCGAAATGTCTGTTGGCGGAATTACAGGTGAATTATCCTGGGTTATATACAACGACCATATACAGGACATTGCATACATCGGCGTATCAATTTCGATACGGATCGGTCAGTGCCATAAAACCATGACCCTTGATTTATGCCGTACGTAGCCAGGGGCAAGGTCTTTATACGACAACAACATTGTGACATGACGCAATGTTCTGGCCGCGTTTCAGGTGCTGCTGGATTTGGCGCGAATTATCTTCGAGGAGCAGACGAACGTGGCGGCTCTGATCCACAAGGTCATGGTGCACACGCAGTCCTTGCTCCAGTGTGAACGCTGTCAGGTCATGCTAGTCGAGGAGGCCGGCAAGGTGAGTCAGCACTTCTTCACAAACCTCCTTATGCCTGTCACGTCACGGAATATGATTGGATCCCGAAAGCCAAAGTTGCCTTCATCCAGCGTTGCCTTCTCGGTCCCTGTTGTATACTGCCGTTTTACTTTGCTCCGAGCTTGCGTCACAGCCTCCCAAGTGTCCTTCTCTTTAGCAAAAAGTGAAAGTGTTTTCTTTATGGGGTAGTAAGTTTGATACAGACGAGTCTGGGATGACAAAGACGGCCTGTCCTCTTTTTAATATTATCTGTTGATGTCATCATTCTGTAGTTTTGTAAAGCATGTTATTGGCACGTCCCGTGGTACATAGTATATAACGCCGTCACGACAGGATTATTTGACCGCACAATATCAGTCTCGTTAGGTCTTTGTCAGATTTTTATTTGTAATCCCTTGATAATTGCCCCCTTTACTTATATTTCTCAAACTGTTTTTTTATTAAACATAAGTCCAACCGACAAACCCTTATCCCTCACACATTCGGCCTACCTGTGGCTTGACTATAAGTCAAATTACATCGTAATAGTGTAAAATCGTCTATGAATGAAAAGACTCGTTTCTAATGAATTGTCCATTGCGGTTATCCCATGCTTTTTAATTTCTGCACACGTCTCACACTCATTCGAAAGTTGTTCATACAGTTTTCCAGCGTGGATATTGACAATTCTAATGAATTGTCCATGGCGGTTATCACATGCTTTTTAATTTCTACACTCAGGTCTCACACTCATTCGAAATTTGTTCGTACAGTTTTCCAGCGTGTATATTGACAATTAGTCGTCATCCCAAATTACCATTAAAACCCTTTATTACGTAATGGCGCCCTTAGCAAATATTAGACTGTCTGGAGCTCTCGCAAACATTGCTGATCTTTATAATAGGCTCGCGAAACGTGCACACAGTCAGCCCCACGCCATTCACATCAACCCCCATTTCAGAGATTCTGCAAAAATCGAAAAAAAATTTAAAGGCATTTATTCGGCGACATGACTTGTTGACTTGTGACAGATCAATGGCTTCTCATCTTACGTAACGTTTCAGTTTTTGTTGATTAAATAAAACATACTGACCAATAATTAAAGTTGATGGCATGCATAAGCGTTGTGGAATTATCATGTATTTGATGTATTTTGTATATTCCTCATTAATACATTAACGATTTTCACAAATGTATCCTTTTTATACGGAAAGAACGTGATTTTATATCCCTTACGTTTTGCCCAAGAACAAAATTGATCTCGTTGTTCGACGTCACATCACACAATATCCGTTCCTTCTGTTTCCCTTCTTTTCATTTCCGGCCACGTGGTCATGTATCATATTGACATGCGTCCACCATTGTTTGCTCGGTGCATGGTGAATATTATATTACAGTGGCTGACATGTCGAACATCCAGCAAAGTCCTGTCATCGGGACCAGGTGCTATTTTCCCAGAAGCGTTGCCAATAAATAGATTCAGGAAAATCTGGGTGTATAGGAAATGGAACTGAGTGGTACTTTCAGTATCAATAATTCTTATATCATCCTCAATGTGTTATTTATTCTCTTGTAACAGAGCGAAAAGAAACAGTACATGATAAAACAAATCGTACATTGAGTTAAACAGAATATCTTTTCCAATTGAGATGCATCGAGTTAGAAACGCAAGTCCGCGTGTATGTTGTGAAGATTACAATTAATATATATATGGTCTTGTCGCAACTGAACATTGCTGACAGGGCAACAGGCGACCAATGTACCACGTGGCTTCTTCATGATGTGTGTATTCTGCTCAATGTTCGCCACTGCACGACTCTTACAGTTGTCACGACTCCTACACGCGGCCGTTGAGTTGTTATTGCCAATCACGACTCCAGCGTATTGTTTTATGCGTAATGGTTTCTACTTCCAGAGCCCAAACCACAAAAACAAAACGATTACAAAACTCCCCTCAGGAAAAATGGTAGTTAAGCCATTTTGGTAATAGTTGTCGATATTTAGTGTGGGTGATCTTTGCTCTCATCCTTCCTTCCCTCCGTCCTTCCTTCATTTCCTCTCTGGAATGTTCTATCGTTGTTTTAAGTTATTCAGAGGATTCCATGAACCTGACTTGTGTGACTAACTCTTTCTTAGCCAAGAAACCGGGTTGGTTCGTTTCGTCATTAAAGCATTGGTGTTTGGGCCGCATGTGCGCCTAGCGGGTCAGTAAAGCTCTTGGAATAATGTACCATACGATGAGGCGCGATAGTACAAGGGGAACAGGTGCGTGCAGCCGGACAATGACAAGTAGATTCAAGAGAATATCGTACATCAGCATTTGACCATCCTTCCCTTATTTTTTCTCGTCGCTGCATATTATTATAAGATACGATATTTCATAAAACTAATTGGGGCTGGAGTGAGGGTTAGCTGTGGGGTGATCTAGCTGACTTCAATGGAGATGAGGTGGCAATAGAAGGGTTGTTTAAAAAAAATGCTGAATCGGCATAACTGGAATTGTGGACGGCTAATGGTGATCACATATTGTGGCTCCACGAAACGGCGCACACCTGTAATACCAATGAGATCTGTCCTCGCACTGTTCTCTTTCTCCTTCGACTACACATACCTGTTCACGTTAATATGGTAGCACTACTATCACGGAAAGTGTCCGTACTCTTCTACCCTTTCTGTTCTTGCTCAATGGTCTTAGTCGCCCCGGTTGCGTGCCGCTAACTATTTACTATTATAGGCTATTCGCCTTCCATTCTCAGAAGATATGATTAAATAAAAAGCATCTCTTTGCAGCAAAGTTGATGCTGCTTATAAAACGTTCACTACTTTTAATGTAAAATAAACAGCGATGAAAGTGCAGTGACTGTATAGTTTCCATTTCTCGATCCATTTCAATCTGCAGTTCAACAACTAGAGAGAAACAGACCAAATAGCGGAATTGTCACTTTCTTCCAATACTAACACTTGTTAGCGAATAATATCTTCCTTTTCTGTTAGTTTTCAAACTTACTATTTTACACAATGTTTGGACAAACTCTTTCTTTACGTTATAAACTTGTAGAAGTTGTAGGCTTTTTGGCATTATTCGGGGGATAGTTGGTAATACGTTAAACGCATGAGCTCGATGTTCGCATTCTATCTATAAGTAAGTCAATATTTTTGGTGTACTGGATGTTTCTCAATGCCCGCATATATCTTTGTGTCGGATTTACCGTATTTTTTACTTAATATATATTTCATCCTCTTCTCTAGCTAAGGAGAATACATATTTAAATATCTTTTATAATATAATTCCACCTGATATTTAGAAATCGTTTTGCCAATTATGTCACCTGTCTCTGGTGACAGCGGCTCTGGTGTCCTCAAGTCCCATGGCAACATTATATATCTCACCAGGTACGAGAAGTGCACCTCTTAGCGTCTCGTGTTTGTATATGGCATTTTATTGTAGGTGTTCTATGACCATTTGCTTGTTAAGAATGTCACCGTATTCATCGACTCATGTTTTTGCGTGTTACATTTTGCGTCAGATTGGTAGTCTTTGCAGTATGTTTAATGTGCGGTTCTACTTCTCGTCTGCAGGGTATCTTCTCTCAGGTGTTTGATCTTCAAGCCAGCGACTATGACAACGATGACAGCTATCACAGAGAAGGGTACGTCTGACGGCATCAGTGTTGTAGAAAACTAGAAAGGTGTTTGCTTGACGTCATCGATGTTGTAACAGATAACGCGGTTCGTGTCATGTCATTAATGTTGTAACGGACGTAGAAACCCGTACGTGCGACGTCATCAGTGCTGTACCATAAAACAACACTCGCGTGACGTCATCAATATTGTAACAGAACTAGAGGTACGTGACGCATGACGTCACCAATGTTGTTACGGCCATAGTATAATTACGCATAAACACGATTCCTTGAGTTTGGTTTCCATACTAATTTACATTTCTGGTCCCTGTATTCAGTGAGAATTACCTTTAGCTGTTATGCTCCTAACATGGACACTGGTTATGCCTGCCGCAAGCATGGTCTGATGCAAACATTGGGTCAGAGCATTATAAATGCACCGATTTGCAGGTATCTGTTTCTGAAAAAGGACAATCTGTCCAGTCAATGGCGGCCCACGTTCACTGCCACTCCTTCTTTGGGAGGCGGGCCTTCGGGAAAGACCATGTGAAAGACAAGCTCGTGCAGTCGGCTCATGTTTCAAGGTCATAACTGTCACGAACGCTGCCTTTTCTATTGACTGGGGAGAAATCATGCGACCGGAAATAGCTGTCTAAGACCACGTGACCTGTTTCGGCTGCCTTCCGAATGTCGGCGCCATTTATGGAGGGAGGTGGGTTGAAGGGGTGGGGGGGAGGCGATGTGGAGGGTTCCGGTGGGAAGGGAACGTGTGGAGCGGGGAGGGTGGTAGGGTGATGCTTGACGTAGGCCTGGTGATAGGCTGCGGTGGGTGCATGCAAGCGGTGGTAACGGATATGGTCTCCAAGCTTCGTGTTTGGCACGGTTCAAGCGCCATTGTTTATTCTGAGGTCGGTCGGCGAGATCTCGCGAGATGTATCTCGCGAGATGTGTCCGGGAGACAATGGGAAAACACCTGCGAAGGATGCGTTTCTTCTTTGTTTCTTTTCATTCTTTCTCTCTTTTTTACGTGCTTATTGGACGCTTAGTCGTTAGGTGCTTAGCCTGAGATGGAGAAAATACCCGGAGATGCAATGATGTTTTAATTTAACACAATGGCCAGTCTAGACAGGCCATCTGATTGATTGCCTTCTCTGGCCCGCCATTCAGGCCCGCTTTCTCTATGCCTGACTCATCCCTTCTCTCTCCGTCTGTCCCCCCATATGTCTATATGTCCCTCTTTCTCCCCCTATCTGTCTATATGTCCCGCTTTCTCCCACCATCTGTCTATATGTCCCGCTTTCTCCCACCATCTGTCTATGTGTCCCTCCTTCTCCCACCATCTGTCTATATGTCCCTCTTTCTCCCACCATCTGTCTATATGTCCCTCTTTCTCCCACCATCTGTCTATGTGTCCCTCTTTCTCCCACCATCTGTCTATATGTCCCTCTTTCTCCCACCATCTGTCTATATGTCCCTCTTTCTCCCACCATCCGTCTATATGTCCCTCTTTCTCCCACCATCTGTCTATATGTCCCTCTTTCTCCCACCATCCGTCTATATGTCCCTCTTTCTCTCACCATCTGTCTATGTGTCCCTCTTTCTCCCACCATCTGTCTATATGTCCCGCTTTCTCCCACCATCTGTCTATATGTCCCTCTTTCTCCCACCATCTGTCTATATGTCCCTCTTTCTCCCACCATCTGTCTATATGTCCCTCTTTCTCCCACCATCTGTCTATATGTCCCGCTTTCTCCCACCGTCCGTCTATATGTCCCTCTTTCTCCCACCATCCGTCTATATGTCCCTCTTTCTCCCACCATCTGTCTATGTGTCCCTCCTTCTCCCACCATCTGTCTATATGTCCCCCTTTCTCCCACCATCCGTCTATATGTCCCTCTTTCTCACCATCTGTCTATATGTCCCTCTTTCACTCACCATCTGTCTATATGTCCCTCTTTCTCTCACCATCTGTCTATATGTCCCTCTTTCTCCCACCATCTGTCTATATGTCCCTCTTCACCCACCATCTGTCTATATGTCCCTCTTTCTCCCACCATCTGTCTATATGTCCCTCTTTCTCCCCCTATCTGTCTATATGTCCCGCTTTCTCCCACCATCTGTCTATATGTCCCTCTTTCTCCCACCATCTGTCTATATGTCCCTCTTTCTCCCCCTTTCTGTCTATATGTCCCGCTTTCTCCCACCATCTGTCTATATGTCCCTCTTTCTCCCACCATCTGTCTATATGTCCCTCTTTCTCCCCCTATCTGTCTATATGTCCCGCTTTCTCCCACCATCTGTCTATATGTCCCTCTTTCTCCCATCATCTGTCTATATGTCCCGCTTTCTCCCACCATCTGTCTATATGTCCCTCTTTCTCACACCATCCGTCTATATGTCCCGCTTTCTCCCACCATCTGTCTATGTGTCCCTCCTTCTCTCACCATCTGTCTATATGTCCCTCTTTCTCCCACCATCCGTCTATATGTCCCGCTTTCTCCCACCATCTGTCTGTGTCCCTCTTTCTCCCACCATCTGTCTATATGTCCCTCTTTCTCCCACCATCTGTCTATATGTCCCTCTTTCTCCCACCATCTGTCTATATGTCCCTCTTTCTCCCACCATCTGTCTATATGTCCCTCTTTCTCCCACCATCTGTCTATATGTCCCTCTTTCTCCCACCATCCGTCTATATGTCCCGCTTTCTCCCACCATCTATCTATGTGTCCCTCTTTCTCCCACCATCTGTCTATATGTCCCTCCTTCTCCCACCATCTGTCTATGTGTCCCTCTTTCTCCCACCATCTGTCTATATGTCCCTCTTTCTCCCACCATCCGTCTATATGTCCCGCTTTCTCCCACCGTCTGTCTATGTGTCCCTCTTTCTCCCACCATCTGTCTATATGTCCCTCCTTCTCTCACCATCTGTCTATGTGTCCCTCTTTCTCCCACCATATGTCCACATGTCCCTCTTTCTCTCACCATCTGTATATATGTCCCTCTTTCTCCCACCATCTGTCTATGTCCCTCCTTCTCTCACCATCTGTCTATATGTCCCTCTTTCTTCCACCATCTATCTATATGTCCCTCCTTCTCCGACCATCTGTCTATATGTCCCTCTTTCTCCCACCATCCGTCTATATGTCCCGCTTTCTCCCACCATCTGTCTATGTGTCCCTCTTTCTCCCACCATCTGTCTATATGTCCCTCTTTCTTCCACCATCTGTCTATATGTCCCTCCTTCTCTCACCATCTGTCTATATGTCCCTCTTTCTCCCACCATCTGTCTATATGTCCCTCTTTCTCCCAACATCTGTCTATATGTCACTCTTTCGCCCACCATCTGTCTATATGTGCCTCTTTCCCCCACCATCTGTCTATATGTCCCTCTTTCTCCCAACATCGGTCTATATGTCCCTCTTTCGCCCACCATCTGTCTATATGTCCCTCTTTCTCCCACCATCTGTCTATATGTCCCCCTTTCTCCCCCCATCTGTCTATATGTCACTCGTTCTCCCCTCATCTGTCTATATGTCACTCCTTCTCTTACCATCTGTCTATATGTCCCTCCTTTTTTCACCGTATATCTATATGTCCCTTATTCTCCCACCATCTGTCTATGTGTCCCTCTTTCTCCCACCATCTGTCTATGTGTCCCTCTTTCTCCCACCATCTGTCTGTGTGTGCCTCTTTCTCCCACCATCTGTCTATGTGTCACTTATTCTCCCAACATCTGTCTATATGTCCCTCTTTCTCCCACCATCTGTCTATATGTCACTCTTTCTCCCAACATCTGTCTATATGTGCCTCTTTCTCCCACCATCTGTCTATATGTTCCTCTTTCTCCCACCATCTGTCTATATGTCCCTCTTTCGCCCACCATCTGTCTATATGTCCCTCTTTCGCCCACCATCTGTCTATATGTCCCTCTTTCTCCCACCATCTGTCTATATGTCCCTCTTTCTCCCACCATCTGTCTATATGTCACCCTCCCCATCTTTTCTTTAGCCTTCACGCTGGCACACGCTCAGTTGTAAAAGAGACGCGAGTGATTATCAGTCTGGCCCAAAATGATATTGCGTTGCGTAAGCAGCCGTTACCAGGGTGACGGATGATGGCGGGTCAAAAAGGCGGTCTGAGGGTCCCTATGGATACACTGACCACGAGGGCTGAGGGCCCTGGGGATACACTGACCACGAGGGCTGAGGGCCCTGGGTATACACTACTGAACACGAGGGCTGAGGGCCCTGGGGATACACTGACCACGAGGGCTGAGGGCCCTGGGTATACACTACTGAACACGAGGGCTGAGGGCCCTGGGGATACACTGACCACGAGGGCTGAGGGCCCTGGGGATACACTGACCACGAGGGCAGAGAGCCCTGGGGATACACTACTGACCACGAGGGCTGAGGGCCCTGGGGATACACTGACCACGAGGGCTGAGGGCCCTGGGTATACACTACTGAACACGAGGGCTGAGGGTCCTGGGGATACACTGACCACGAGGGCTGAGGGCCCTGGAGATACACTGACCACGAGGGCTGAGGGCCCTGGGTATACACTGACCACGAGGGCTGAGAGCCCTGTGGATACACTGACCACGAGGGCTGAGGGCCCCTGGGTATACACTGACCACGAGGGCTGAGGGCCCTGGGGATAGACTACTGACCACGAGGGCTGAGGGCCCCTAGGTATACACTGACCACGAGGGCTGAGAGCCCTGTGGATACACTGACCACGAGGGCTGAGGGCCCCTAAGTATAAACTGACCACGAGGGCTGAGGGCCCTGGGGATACACTACTGACCACGAGAGCTGAGGGCCCTGTGGATACACTGACCACGAGCGCTGAGGGCCCTGGCGATCCACTGACCCCGAGGGCTGAGGGCCCTGGGGATACACTGACCACGAGGGCTGAGGGCCCTGGGGATACACTACTGACCGCGAGGGATGAGGGCACTGGGGATACACTGACCACGAGGGCTGAGGGCCCTGGGGATCCACTGACCCCGAGGGCTGAGGGCCCTGGGGATACACTGACCACGAGGGCTGAGGGCCCTGGGGATACACTGACCACGAGGGCTGAGGGCCCTGGGGATCCACTGACCCCGAGGGCTGAGGGCCCTGGGGATACACTGACCACGAGGGCTGAGGGCCCTGGGGATACACTGACCACGAGGGCTGAGGGACCTGGGGATGCACTGACCACGAGGGCTGAGGGCCCTGCGAATACACTGACCCCGAGGGCTGAGGGCACTGGGTATACACTGACCACGAGGGCTGAGGGCAGTGGGTATACACTACGGACCACGTGGGCTAAGAGCACTGGGTATACACTACTGACCACGAGGGCTGAGGGCCCTGGGGATACACTGACCACGAGGGCTGAGGGACCTGGGGATGCACTGACCACGAGGGCTGAGGGCCCTGCGAATACACTGACCCCGAGGGCTGAGGGCCCTGGGGATACACTGACCACGAGGGCTGAGGGCCCTGGGGATACACTGACCACGAGGGCTGAGGGACCTGGGGATGCACTGACCACGAGGGCTGAGGGCCCTGCGAATACACTGACCCCGAGGGCTGAGGGCACTGGGGATACACTGACCACGAGGGCTGAGGGACCTGGGGATGCACTGACCACGAGGGCTGAGGGCCCTGCGAATACACTGACCCCGAGGGCTGAGGGCACTGGGTATACACTGACCACGAGGGCTGAGGGCAGTGGGTATACACTACGGACCACGTGGGCTAAGAGCACTGGGCATACACTACTGACCACGAGGGCTGAGGGCCCTGGGGATACACTGACCACGAGGGCTGAGGGCCCTGGGGAAACACTACTGACCACGAGGGCTGAGGGCCCTGGGGATACACTAACCGTGACGGCTGAGGGCCCCTGGGGATACACTGAGCACGAGGGCTGAGGGCCCTGGGGATACACTACTGACCACGAGGGCTGAGGGCACTGGGGATGCACTGAGCACGAGGGCTGAGGGCCCTGGGGATACACTGACCGTGACGGCTGAGGGCCCTGGGTATACACTGACCACGAGGGCTGAGGGCCCTGGGGATACACTGACCACGAGGGCTGAGGGCCCTGGGGATACACTGACCACGAGGGCTGAGGGCACTGGGTATACACTGACCACGAGGGCTGAGGGCCCTGGCAATACACTACTGACCACGAGGGCTGAGGGCACTGGGTATACACTACTGACCACGAGGGCTGAGGGCCCTGGGGATACACTACTGATCACGAGGGCTGAGCGCCCTGGGGATACACTGACCACGAGGGCTGAGGGCCCTGGGGATCCACTGACCACGAGGGCTGAGGGCCCTGGGGATACACTAACCGTGACGGCTGAGGGCCCCTGGGGATACACTGAGCACGAGGGCTGAGGGCCCTGGGGATATACTACTGACCACGAGGGCTGAGGGCACTGGGGATGCACTGAGCACGAGGGCTGAGGGCCCTGGGGATACACTGACCGTGACGGCTGAGGGCCCTGGGTATACACTGACCACGAGGGCTGAGGGCCCTGGGGATACACTGACCACGAGGGCTGAGGGCCCTGGGGATACACTGACCACGAGGGCTG
The DNA here is from genome assembly GCA_964019135.1 of Arenicola marina. NCBI lineage: Eukaryota > Metazoa > Annelida > Polychaeta > Arenicolidae > Arenicola > Arenicola marina. The sequence continues at coordinate 22,490,395 of OZ025251.1, read as the reverse complement.
AGGGCACTGGGGATACACTGACCACGAGGGCTGAGGGCCCTGGCAATACACTACTGACCACGAGGGCTGAGGGCACTGGGTATACACTACTGACCACGAGGGCTGAGGGCCCTGGGGATACACTACTGACCACGAGGGCTGAGCGCCCTGGGGATACACTGACCACGAGGGCTGAGGGCCCTGGGGATCCACTGACCACGAGGGCTGAGGGCCCTGGGGATACACTGACCACGAGGGCTGAGGGCCCTGGGGATACACTACTGACCGCGAGGGATGAGGGCACTGGGGATACACTGACCACGAGGGCTGAGGGCCCTGGCAATACACTACTGACCACGAGGGCTGAGGGCACTGGGTATACACTACTGACCACGAGGGCTGAGGGCCCTGGGGATACACTACTGACCACGAGGGCTGAGCGCCCTGGGGATACACTGACCACGAGGGCTGAGGGCCCTGGGGATCCAATGACCACGAGGGCTGAGGGCCCTGGGGATACACTGACCACGAGGGCTGAGGGCCCTGGGGATACACTACTGACCGCGAGGGATGAGGGCACTGGGGATACACTGACCACGAGGGCTGAGGGCCCTGGGGATCCACTGACCCCGAGGGCTGAGGGCCCTGGGGATACACTGACCACGAGGGCTGAGGGCCCTGGGGATACACTGACCACGAGGGCTGAGGGCCCTGGGGATCCACTGACCCCGAGGGCTGAGGGCCCTGGGGATACACTGACCACGAGGGCTGAGGGCCCTGGGGATACACTGACCACGAGGGCTGAGGGACCTGGGGATGCACTGACCACGAGGGCTGAGGGCCCTGCGAATACACTGACCCCGAGGGCTGAGGGCACTGGGTATACACTGACCACGAGGGCTGAGGGCAGTGGGTATACACTACGGACCACGTGGGCTAAGAGCACTGGGTATACACTACTGACCACGAGGGCTGAGGGCCCTGGGGATACACTGACCACGAGGGCTGAGGGACCTGGGGATGCACTGACCACGAGGGCTGAGGGCCCTGCGAATACACTGACCCCGAGGGCTGAGGGCACTGGGGATACACTGACCACGAGGGCTGAGGGACCTGGGGATGCACTGACCACGAGGGCTGAGGGCCCTGCGAATACACTGACCCCGAGGGCTGAGGGCACTGGGTATACACTGACCACGAGGGCTGAGGGCAGTGGGTATACACTACGGACCACGTGGGCTAAGAGCACTGGGTATACACTACTGACCACGAGGGCTGAGGGCCCTGGGGATACACTGACCACGAGGGCTGAGGGCCCTGGGGAAACACTACTGACCACGAGGGCTGAGGGCCCTGGGGATACACTAACCGTGACGGCTGAGGGCCCCTGGGGATACACTGAGCACGAGGGCTGAGGGCCCTGGGGATACACTACTGACCACGAGGGCTGAGGGCACTGGGGATGCACTGAGCACGAGGGCTGAGGGCCCTGGGGATACACTGACCGTGACGGCTGAGGGCCCTGGGTATACACTGACCACGAGGGCTGAGGGCCCTGGGGATACACTGACCACGAGGGCTGAGGGCCCTGGGGATACACTGACCACGAGGGCTGAGGGCACTGGGTATACACTGACCACGAGGGCTGAGGGCCCTGGCAATACACTACTGACCACGAGGGCTTAGGGCACTGGGTATACACTACTGACCACGAGGGCTGAGGGCCCTGGGGATACACTACTGATCACGAGGGCTGAGCGCCCTGGGGATACACTGACCACGAGGGCTGAGGGCCCTGGGGATCCACTGACCACGAGGGCTGAGGGCCCTGGGGATACACTAACCGTGACGGCTGAGGGCCCCTGGGGATACACTGAGCACGAGGGCTGAGGGCCCTGGGGATACACTACTGACCACGAGGGCTGAGGGCACTGGGGATGCACTGAGCACGAGGGCTGAGGGCCCTGGGGATACACTGACCGTGACGGCTGAGGGCCCTGGGTATACACTGACCACGAGGGCTGAGGGCCCTGGGGATACACTGACCACGAGGGCTGAGGGCCCTGGGGATACACTGACCACGAGGGCTGAGGGCACTGGGTATACACTGACCACGAGGGCTGAGGGCCCTGGCAATACACTACTGACCACGAGGGCTGAGGGCACTGGGTATACACTACTGACCACGAGGGCTGAGGGCCCTGGGGATACACTACTGACCACGAGGGCTGAGCGCCCTGGGGATACACTGACCACGAGGGCTGAGGGCCCTGGGGATCCACTGACCACGAGGGCTGAGGGCCCTGGGGATACACTGACCACGAGGGCTGAGGGCCCTGGGGATACACTACTGACCGCGAGGGATGAGGGCACTGGGGATACACTGACCACGAGGGCTGAGGGCCCTGGCAATACACTACTGACCACGAGGGCTGAGGGCACTGGGTATACACTACTGACCACGAGGGCTGAGGGCCCTGGGGATACACTACTGACCACGAGGGCTGAGCGCCCTGGGGATACACTGACCACGAGGGCTGAGGGCCCTGGCTATCCACTGACCACGAGGGCTGAGGGCCCTGGGGATACACTGACCACGAGGGCTGAGGGCCCTGGGGATACACTACTGACCGCGAGGGATGAGGGCACTGGGGATACACTGACCACGAGGGCTGAGGGCCCTGGGGATCCACTGACCCCGAGGGCTGAGGGCCCTGGGGAAACACTGACCACGAGGGCTGAGGGCCCTGGGGATCCACTGACCCCGAGGGCTGAGGGCCCTGGGGATACACTGACCACGAGGGCTGAGGGCCCTGGGGATCCACTGACCCCGAGGGCTGAGGGCCCTGGGGATACACTGACCACGAGGGCTGAGGGACCTGGGGATGCACTGACCACGAGGGCTGAGGGCCCTGCGAATACACTGACCCCGAGGGCTGAGGGCACTGGGTATACACTGACCACGAGGGCTGAGGGCAGTGGGTATACACTACGGACCACGTGGGCTAAGAGCACTGGGTATACACTACTGACCACGAGGGCTGAGGGCCCTGGGGATACACTGACCACGAGGGCTGAGGGACCTGGGGATGCACTGACCACGAGGGCTGAGGGCCCTGCGAATACACTGACCCCGAGGGCTGAGGGCACTGGGTATACACTGACCACGAGGGCTGAGGGCAGTGGGTATACACTACGGACCACGTGGGCTAAGAGCACTGGGTATACACTACTGACCACGAGGGCTGAGGGCCCTGGGGATACACTGACCACGAGGGCTGAGGGCCCTGGGGAAACACTACTGACCACGAGGGCTGAGGGCCCTGGGGATACACTAACCGTGACGGCTGAGGGCCCCTGGGGATACACTGAGCACGAGGGCTGAGGGCCCTGGGGATACACTACTGACCACGAGGGCTGAGGGCACTGGGGATGCACTGACCACGAGGGCTGAGGGCCCTGGGGATACACTGACCGTGACGGCTGAGGGCCCTGGGTATACACTGACCACGAGGGCTGAGGGCCCTGGGGATACACTGACCACGAGGGCTGAGGGCCCTGGGGATACACTGACCACAAGGGCTGAGGGCACTGGGTATACACTGACCACGAGGGCTGAGGGCCCTGGCAATACACTACTGACCACGAGGGCTGAGGGCACTGGGTATACACTACTGACCACGAGGGCTGAGGGCCCTGGGGATACACTACTGACCACGAGGGCTGAGCGCCCTGGGGATACACTGACCACGAGGGCTGAGGGCCCTGGGGATCCACTGACCACGAGGGCTGAGGGCCCTGGGGATACACTGACCACGAGGGCTGAGGGCCCTGGGAATACACTGACCCCGAGGGCTGAGGGCACTGGGTATACACTGACCACGAGGGCTGAGGGCAGTGGGTATACACTACTGACCACGTGGGCTGAGGGCACTGGGTATACACTACTGACCACGAGGGCTGAGGGCCCTGGGGATACACTGACCACGAGGGCTGAGGGCCCTGGGGAAACACTACTGACCACGAGGGCTGAGGGCCCTGGGGATACACTAACCGTGACGGCTGAGGGCCCCTGGGGATACACTGACCACGAGGGCTGAGGGCCCTGGGGATACACTACTGACCACGAGGGCTGAGGGCCCTGGGGATACACTGAGCACGAGGGCTGAGGGCCCTGGGGATACACTGACAGTGACGGCTGAGGGCCCTGGGTATACACTGACCACGAGGGCTGAGGGCCCTGGGGATACACTGACCACGAGGGCTGAGGGAACTGGGTATACACTGACCACGAGGGCTGAGGGCCCTGGGGATACACTACTGACCACGAGGGCTGAGGGCACTGGGTATACACTACTGACCACGAGGGCTGAGGGCTCTGTGGATACACTGACCACGAGGGCTGAGGGCCCTGGGGATCCACTGACCCCGAGGGCTGAGGGCCCTGGGGATACACTGACCACGAGGGCTGAGGGACCTGGGGATGCACTGACCACGAGGGCTGAGGGCCCTGGGAATACACTGACCCCGAGGGCTGAGGGCACTGGGTATACACTGACCACGAGGGCTGAGGGCAGTGGGTATACACTACTGACCACGTGGGCTGAGGGCACTGGGTATACACTACTGACCACGGGGGCTGAGGGCCCTGGGGATACACTGACCACGAGGGCTGAGGGCCCTGGGGAAACACTACTGCCCACGAGGGCTGAGGGCCCTGGGGATACACTAACCGTGACGGCTGAGGGCCCCTGGGGATACACTGAGCACGAGGGCTGAGGGCCCTGGGGATACACTACTGACCACGAGGGCTGAGGGCCCCTGGGGATGCACTGATCACGAGGGCTGAGGGCCCTGGGGATACACTGACCGTGACGGCTGAGGGCCCTGGGTATACACTGACCACGAGGGCTGAGGGCCCTGGGGATACACTGACCACGAGGGCTGAGGGCCCTGGGGATACACTGACCACGAGGGCTGAGGGCACTGGGTATACACTGACCACGAGGGCTGAGGGCCCTGGCAATACACTACTGACCACGAGGGCTGAGGGCACTGGGTATACACTACTGACCACGAGGGCTGAGGGCCCTGGGGATACACTACTGACCACGAGGGCTGAGCGCCCTGGGGATACACTGACCACGAGGGCTGAGGGCCCTGGGGATCCACTGACCACGAGGGCTGAGGGCCCTGGGGATACACTGACCACGAGGGCTGAGGGCCCTGCGAATACACTGACCCCGAGGGCTGAGGGCACTGGGTATACACTGACCACGAGGGCTGAGGGCAGTGGGTATACACTACTGACCACGTGGGCTGAGGGCACTGGGTATACACTACTGACCACGAGGGCTGAGGGCCCTGGGGATACACTGACCACGAGGGCTGAGGGCCCTGGGGAAACACTACTGACCACGAGGGCTGAGGGCCCTGGGGATACACTAACCGTGACGGCTGAGGGCCCCTGGGGATACACTGAGCACGAGGGCTGAGGGCCCTGGGTATACACTGACCACGAGGGCTGAGAGCCCTGTGGATACACTGACCACGAGGGCTGAGGGCCCTGGGGATACACTACTGACCACGAGGGCTGAGGGCCCCTGGGGATACACTGAGCACGAGGGCTGATGGCCCTGTGGATACACTGACCACGAGGGCTGAGGGCCCTGGGTATACACTGACCACGAGGGCTGAGGGTCCCTAGGTATACACTGACCACGAGGGCTGAGGGCCCCTAGGTATACACTGACCACGAGGGCTGAGAACCCTGTGGATACACTGACCACGAGGGCTGAGGGTCCTGGGGATACGCTGACCACGAGGGCTGAGGGCCCTGGGGATACACTGACCACGAGGGCTCAGGGCCCTGGGGACACACTGACCACGAGGGCTCAGGGCCCTGGAGATACACTGACCACGAGGGCTGAGGGCCCTGTGGATACACTGACCACGAGGGCGGAGGGCCCCTGGGGATACACTGACCACGAGGGCTGAGGGCCCTCGGGATACACTGACCACGAGGGCTGAGGGCACTGGGTATACACTGACCACGAGGGCTGAGGGCACTGGGTATACACTGACCACGAGGGCTGAGGGATAGCAATATCAACTGCTGATCAGACACGATGATTGTCGCGGAAGTAAAACCGCGTATATCCGCAACGGAGGAAGCGAGAATGGTGGTGCGAGGGCGATGGGGGTGGGGGTGGGGGGGAGGGTGGGAGGGGGAATGACAGTAGCAAAATATGAACACGCTGCTGCCTCAGCTCGGTAGTCCAATGGCAGGGTGGGTGTGACAATACTATTGTTACGGTAATGTACGTGAAAATTATAAGTTGCAATATGTCAGAAGCTGATACACTCACTTTTATGATACAGCCCATTTGTGAATTGCCAACAATTTGCCGTTTTAACTTGCTATTGTACCTTGAAGATCTACTTCCGTCAATGAAGTTATTAATAGTTTGATTTGATTTCTTGAACAGTTTAGAGGGTGGTAAAACACAGTTGCAAAATGGCCACAACGACTTTTCTTTCAAAATTCCCAATGTATTCGTTTGTTGCTGACGTCGACCTACGGGATTGACTTTTAGTTCCTTTATTACTCTTAAGCCCCCCCCCCCTCCCCAACATCCCCCCTCCCCCACCACCACCACCCCTCCCTCCGTCATTCCGATTAAAACCGGAACAGTATGGCTGTTGCCATAGCGACGCGCCCACGTGGCGCCAACACTCCTTGCCTATCTCGAGTTCCCGGCTGTTATTTGACGCCAAGTTCGGCAATTTCCTGTCGCCGCTCTCACGTGCTGACACGGCAGTCCGGAGACTCTGACTGGGTGGGCCAGGAGGGGGGGGGGGTGGGGGCGTACATGGTTTTTGAGAGGGGTGGTGGCGATGAAGGACTGGGAGGGAATAAATGGACACGAACGGCGAACGGAAGTGTGTGTGTGTGTGGGGGGGGGGGAGGGGGGGGGGGCGGTCAGCCGGGTAGGTAAGGATGCTTAAAGCGTGAATATGTATGGAATCATGGATGAAAATAATGAGGAAAGAAAATATGTAACTGAGGATTACAACCAACCGACGAAAATGCCCACCTCCCCCCACCCCCGACCCCCCGAAAGAAAAAAAAAGGTGTTTGTATGACACAAAATGTCAATCATGTCATATGTGAGTATATAGTAGAATATGGAAGAGACGAGTGGGAGGTGGGGTTGGGGTTAACTATCATGCCAGGGGTGCTCGCTGTCACTCAGATGGTATCACTTTGTGTCGTGTCGCTCTGCTTTTCTATAGTTGGATCGTCGCATGCGTTGGGAAAAAGGGGGAGGTGGGGGGGGGGGGTGTAAGGTAAGGCTTGCTCTGCCAGTCTGCATTAAAGGCTATGTACTTCCGGCTTAAGATCTCGTCGCTCAGTGGTCTCGCAACAGATGTCACGTGACGAGACCGAGAGTGTCCTGTATGACAAAGGTGGCGTCACCCGGACGTCGTCAAGATGTCTGGAGGCGGGTGGGGGGGGGGGGTGGTGAGGGTAGGGAAAGGGGGGGGGTGTGCTGGGAGAGAATGGAGGGGAGGAGACTTGGTCGGGGGCGGAGAAGCAAGGGCAGGTGGCGGGTGTCTGGGGCAGGAAAGAGAAGAGATGAAGGGTAGCTCTGGGGCAACGAAGGGGGAAGGGAGGAGAGTGGGTCTGGGGCATGTTTGAGAGGGGAGGCGTGTGGGTCTGGGGCAGGAAAGAAAGGGGCCAGGGTGGGTCTGGGGAATGTTCGAGAAGTAAGGAGAGTGGGGATGGGGTAAAGAAGAGGGGGAGGGGGTAGCTTTGGGAAGGGAGGGAAGGATGATTGGTGTATCTGGGGCATAGAAGAGAGGGGAAAATGGTGGGTCTGGGGCAGAGAAGGAGGGGATGAGATTGGCTCCGGGACAGGGAAGAGAGGGGAGGAGGGTGGCTCTGGGACAAGGAAGAGAGGGGAGGAGGGTGGCTTTGGGACAAGGAAGAGAGAGGAGGAGGGCTGTTTTGGCCAGGGAAGAGAGGGGAGGAGGGTGGCGTTGGGACAAGGAAGAGAGTGTAGGGGGGTGGCTTTGGGGCAGGGAGGAGAGGGGAGGAGGGTGGCTCTGGGGCAGGGAAGAGAGGGGAGGAGGGTGGCTCTGGGGCAGGGAAGAGAGAGGAGGAGGGCTGTTTTGGCCAGGGAAGAGAGGGGAGGAGGGTGGCGTTGTGACAAGGAAGAGAGTGGAGGAGGGTGGCGTTGTGACAAGAGAGGGGAGGATAGTGGCTTCGGGACTAGGCAGAGAGGGTAGGGGGGTGGCTCTGGGGCAGGGAAGAGAGGAGGAGTCTGTGACAGGATGAACGATGGCTCTGAGAGAGGCACGATATGACGGTGTAAGATGTGCCAGAGGGATTGCCCAGACCTAAGCCCCCGGAAACCGAGAGTCTTGTGAAGGTGACCTTGCCGCCTACATGTCCGAGGCGCCATCTGCTGGGACGCGCCTGGATACTGTATCACAAGAGATAGCTGTCAGAGAACGCGAGGAAGTTAATATTGTGAATGGGGGTGGGGTGAGGGGGGTGGCAAAAGAGTCCTGGCAAACCAAGTCTAGCCGGAGCAAAACCCATTGGCGCTTATTAAGTTGGCTTCCATGCCTATAGATTAAATATTAGGATCATATTATTTTGCCCAACAAAATCACTAAATGTAGTAGAGGACACAGGTGTGCCAGTCATATGACGGGTGGCATACATGGGAGTGCTGCTATTAATTTTAATCATCCCAAGCGTGGTGGTCATTCCAAGCTGGAGTGGTCTACAGTGTCACCTTGATAACCTTTTGTCGTAGCTTTCCTGCAATTTAGTTTTCTTTCTTATCATATGCGTTTATTTCCAATAGGAAGACAATGCAGGGACATCTGATATCTTGGTAAAAGCACAGGTAACCCAGTTTATAGATGTGTGCTATGTGTATGGTGTTTTCTGTAGCCCTGTCGCTTTCCTGTAATGATTTTCTTCGACTTGCCTTGCAGGACGCATGTGCCGCGCTTCCCCATCCACATCAGTATCACTGGCTACGTGGCGGCTACAGGAGTGGTCTGTATATGTTAGATACTCATCAACAACATGCATTCCATCAACATTTCCCGCTGGACATTTATAAATCATGAATAATATCATGTGTATTTACAATAGTTTATTTGTGAATTACAGCAAACACTTCGTATAGATGATCATTCATTGTTGGCAGTAAAAAAGACCGCAGAAAGGACTGGACTATACCTTCGTTTCATTCGGATCCTAGTTCTCTATGATAGCCCCTGCAATGAAGAGAGACGTTTAAAGAATAGTTTACGCCTGTCTTTGCAAGATGTGTTATTGTCATTGAGTGGAATGTTGGTTCGTCATCTGCTTACAGAGGCTCAACATTCCAGACGCATACTACGATGCCCGGTTTGATCCTTCGGTAAGTAACCATGGTGACCCTGTACAGGACCACCACGTGGCCTTGCTATACATAGCGTATCTTATAAAAGTTCCTTTATACATCAGATCATTTCTGGTGTCCCCTTAGTTATACATACGCTATGATGCAATATCCTATACACTCTTGTTAATGGCTTGTTTACCGTGTATTATAGAAGTTCCTCTATACACCAGGTATTTTCTGGTGTCCCCTTATATATACATACGCTATGATGCAATATCCTATACACTCTTGTTAATGGCTTGTTTACCGTGTATTATAGAAGTTCCTCTATACATCAGGTATTTTCTGGTGTCCCCTTATATATACATACGCTATGATGCAATATCCTATACACTCTTGTTAATGGCTTGTTTACCGTGTATTATAGAAGTTCCTCTATACATCAGGTATTTTCTGGTGTCCCCTTATATATACATACGCTATGATGCAATATCCTATACACTCTTGTTAATGGCTTGTTGTGCATTTGTCCGTGTGCATGTATCAGGGGTACCTCGCATTTTGTAAGCATGTTAAGATGCTTTACTTTATTTACTGTCATGGATATGCTGATACGTTGTTTTCTATTAATCTTATTCTTACACCTAATGATAACCCAATGAGTCATACGTACCCCCATATATGAACCCGTATTTCTACCGGTATATCGTAAATATTCCTTAGTTAATTCGGTCCATCAGCCATGTGAGAGCACACGAAAGGGTTTACCGTAGTGAATGGTAGGCGAGAGTAATACCTGAGCTCTGCTGAAATGATTGTTCGCTCTAAGATGGAAGTACGGACACGTATTTTTTATGCTGACAGAAATATCTATCAAGGTAAACTGCCCAAGTTATTTGTCAATGTTCCGTGTTTTCTGGCGTTTATATTGTCCCATTCGCTGATGTCGACGTTCTCCGCCAGGTGGACGAGGAAAGCGGCTTCCGTACAAAGAGCATTCTCTGCATGCCCATCAAGAACGCTCAAGGTCAAGTGATAGGGGTCACGCAGCTGGTCAACAAACTGGATGGCACGGCCTTCAATAAAAATGACGAGAATCTCTTCGAGGTCAGTGAAGGTCACCATGTCACCGTTATTGTATCTTGTTATTTCTGCATCCTATGCGTTAGTTCTTCCTGCCTGGAAAAGTTGAACTATCCTTGTGTATTTGATAGAATGAGGGAGGTAGGTGGGGCGCCAAAAGATATGGCGTTGTGTTTACTTTAACATGTTCTGCTTTCATACACACCAATGGGATGTCCGTGTTTTGAATATAAATAATCGGATGGGGTTCACTTGAAGTTATAAATTTAACAATGGGGTGATCAAAGATGACTAAATACACCATCCGAATATTCTAATTGCTTATTCTATGTCAACAAGCCATGACTTGTGAATTGCAGGCGTTCGCCATATTTTGCGGCCTAGGCATCCATAATACTCAGATGTACGAGCGAACGGTGCTGGCCATGGCCAAACAGCGGGTCGCACTCGACTGCCTCGCCTACCACACGATGGCGCCACAGGAGGAGGTGCAGAGGCTCAGGGTCAGTACTGGCACCACGTGACTCTCTCTATCTGGTTGACTCGTGCGCCTCATTGTGTGCGTGACATTTACGCACATACAGAAATAAATCTCCCGCTTTCATGTGTACAACTGATTTACAATAATACTGGTTATCGTCCACAAGCTATGCGCCTCCAAATCAACAAACATACACGCCATTCAAGAGCAGCTTAAATGCCTATAAACAAGCACTCTATACATATATATGAATGTTGAAGTCTTCTTTTGGTATATCACCCATAAGTTATCATTGCTCAAGTGTTGTACTGTCTGCCCTACCCCCTGTCGCATTGTCTCTGGCCGTTGACTACGGTCCCCTCCCTACCCCGGTCAGAAGCCAGTCCCCCCCCCCCCCACCCGTACCCCCCCCCGCCCTGTATCGTTGTCCTTGATAACCGTTGACTACTGTCCCCTCTGTCTCCACCCTCTGCCAGAAGCGGGTCGTTCCCTTCTCGCAGCAGCTCCAGCTCTACAGCTACAACTTTGACGACGTTGCTCTGGATGACGACGGGACGCTGACCGCGGTCATCAGGATGTTCCTCGACCTCAACTTCATCGAAAAGTTCCGCATCAGTTACGAGGTAAAGTGGAGTCTGGGCTGGTTGTATATTTAGGATGCTTAAACCAATGTTGGTCATGTCGCCTCAGGAAGGGTTGCTTGGTTGTACATTCAAGACGCTTTAACCACTTTTGGACATATCGCGTCAATGAGAGAAGGAAGGGAAGAGCAGAGCCATGTCCCCGCGGTAACCCCATATTCTTTGCGAAGAAAGACATGAGATCTTTATCCTGCGAGCCCACAGGCATGGCCACAGCGGGGCGCGAACCACCTATCTGTAGCATGGATCCCTGATACCCGTTCTCAGCACCATCACACCTAGACTAATTAAAGACCCAGTTGCAACTCATTTTAATGGTACTGCTTGGACGGTGAGTGCGGCATCTGCTCCAAGCTGGTCCCAGGGAACCTAGTGAAAGTGTGGCGATACTAACATCGCTTAATCCCACTAAAAAATATGACAAATACCATGGGTGACTTGTTTTGGAAGGGTCAATTCCATTGAAGAGGTCTGTGGCTCTGGTTGCTAAGGGTCAGTTTCAATAGTGATCCTTAAATGACAGGATAACTCTGCTGGTTGCTAAGGGTCAGTTTCAATTGACATGATTTATCTCCGCTGGTTGCTAAGGGTCAGTTTCAATTGGCCTGGTTTATCTCCGCCGGTTGCTAAGGGTCAGTTTCAATGGGCATGATTTGTCTCCGCCGGTTGCTAAGGGTCAGTTTCAATTGGCATGATTTATCTCCGCTGTTTGCTAAGGGTCAGTTTCAATTGACATGATTTATCTCCGCTGGTTGCTAAGGGTCAATTATAATTGGCAGGTGCTATGTCGCTGGCTGCTAAGCGTCAAGAGAAACTACCGCAATGTGACGTATCACAATTGGCGCCACGCTTTCAACGTGGCTCAGACCATGTTCGTCATGGTATCGGTAAGTCTCGTCAATTCTCGTCAATACGTCGCCCAACTTATTCATTCCCTTGCGTATGAGATACACGATTACGCTGACAACTCTCCTTACGATTAAGATCCATGTAATATTGTGTAGCAGTCCCTTATCATTATGCACCACATCCGCTTTAAAACCGCGACAGCATCCAAAAATCCTATAAAATTGACATGTTTATCATGTATCTGTATAAGTGTCTTTCTTCGTTGAGTGTATCTCGTGGGTTGAGTGTAGATAGAGGCCTGTGGACGTGTCATGACACACGTACGTAGTCGTGGTCTAGACAGTGACATATTGCCGGTGTATACACGTGTTATGTACGTGTTGTTTCACAGCAAGGCGAGATGCAGAACACGCTGGGTGACCTTGAGACATTGGCGCTATTGGTGGGCTGCCTCTGTCATGACCTTGACCATCGAGGCACGAACAACCAGTTTCAGATTCAGTGAGTGTTTTCCAGATCCTGTTAGGTCACTGCGTCAACAGTATACGATATCGCTGCCCCCCCCCCCCCTTCTCCGCCCAAACCCTCTCTTGAGTCATCGTGTCTTCAATATCACCGAGATAAATAAGCCGTGATATTGAATAAAACTTAAAAAATGTTAAGTCTATTTGTATATAGTATATATATGTGGGAAGGCTAACTATTAACGGCGCACAGACAGAAGTCCTGGGGAAGAGATATATCACCTATATAGTAAAACATACACCCAAACATTGCTCCAGTGTTAACAATGGTTGACGTACAGCGTTCACAATGTGAGAGACCTCCAGGATTAAATGTTTGTGTATTCTAGTATAACGAGAGGTAGAGCGCGCGTAAAAGTGTAAAAAATAACTAAATATTGTATGCCATCGCAAACTAAATGTAAAATCTCTTAGTAGATCTGTTTCTCATTTTATTTTGTGTGGTTCCTAATAAATGCATGATATGGTAAATTTCCGCCAGGTTCATGTCTATTATTGCCGTACAACGGGCTGTAACCCTAAATCGTTGTGTACCTGGGTGATGTTACTAAATTATATCACCTCTCACAGGACTATGTCACCGCTGGCGCAGCTCTACTCTACCTCAACCATGGAACATCACCACTTCGACCAGTGTATTATGATACTAAATACAAAGGTGAGTGTCCTTATAACGGTGTTATTCCTATTCATAATCCCTGCTTAACGCTGCGTAAACTTTTATAACGTCAGAAAGAAAATCTGGAAATCGTTATTCTCGGCGACTTACAGAAAAGGCTCTCTCAGAAGATCTATTTTTTGAATTAGGGGAAATGCCAGATTTGAAACTTGGTATTATGAATACTATTTGCACGATCTTGAGCGATTATCACGTTGTTATGTAACTACGTATGGTTTAAGATAAAGGATCTAAGCACAGAATCAACCACCAACATGTCATTTTCCAAAATGTTAAATTGGCGTTATGTACAAGAATAAATAAATGAAGGATTTTAATATGCTATGCCATGTGTGGCTAGTTGCGAATGGTCAATTTTCCATTGAAAACGTCTGTGGCTCCGGTTGCATGCTAAGGATCAGTTTCTGTAGGATACAGTATGTCTGTACCACGTGGCGCCTGTTTCCATTCAGGGAAATGACATCCTGTCGATGCTGAGGCAGGAAGACTACGAGTGTGTCATAGAGCTGCTGAAGGGAGCCATCCTAGCCACGGACCTGGCACTCTACTTCCGGTCAGTTACCACGTGGTCCGGTCACTCACACATATATATATATATACATATATATTACATGTTAGGGCAAACAATTCTGATTTTGTTAATCGGGAGTGATCAGAATTTTCAAATCGGTGCCGTATTCCGTAGACATGGGGCCAGCCACTATGAGTCATGGGGCTCTCCGGTATACGGAATTTGGCAATGAAATGAAAAGTAGAGAATATCCCCCATGAAGGTTCCAGCGTCATCAAGTTATTGTGTGTAAATATATAATGTATATAATATATATTGAAATGAATGACTCCTTGCCATTACATATATATATATATATATATATATATATTAATATATGATCTATAAAATTACTTAATTAAGTCTTAATCATGAAGATTTGGTTGTCGGTCGGTTATTATATGTATAAAAATGTATAATATTATTCGTGTAACTATAGATTGGTGTGTTAATTATGCAGGTTCCGGGGTGATTTTTTCAACCTGGTGGACAGTCAGAAGGCCGACTGGGGCCAGGAGGCACACAGGAACCTCTTGCGCAGTATGATGATGACGGCCTGTGACGTGGCGGCCATCACCAAACCCTGGGAGACCCAGCAACGGGTGAGGCCGCTCAGCAACACCCAAGGCACCCCCTCCCTCAGCGTTACCCCCATGGACCCCCTCCCTCAGCGATACCCCCAAGGACCCCCTCCTCTCAGTGACACCCCTAGGCACCCCCTCCCTCAGCGTTACCCCCAGGGACCTCCTCCCTCAGCGATACCCCCAGGGACCCCCTCCCTCAGCGATACCCCCAAGGACCCCCTCTTCTCAGTGACACCCCGAGGGACCCCTTCCCTCAGCGTTACCCCCATGGACCCCCTCCCTCAGCGATACCCCCAAGGACCCCCTCCTCTCAGCAACACCCAAGGCACCCCCTCCCTCAGCGTTACCCCCATGGACCCCCTCCCTCAGCGATACCCCCAAGGACCCCCTCCTCTCAGTGACACCCCCAGGGACCTCTTCCCTCAGCGATACCCCCAAGGACCCCCTCCTCTCAGTGACACCCCCAGGGACCCCCTCCATCAGCGATACCCCCAGGGACCCCCTCCCTCAGCGATACCCCCAGGGACCCCCTCCCTCAGCGATACCCCCAGAGACCCCCTCCTCTCAGTGACACCCAGGGACCCCCTCCCTCAGCGATACCCCCAGGACCCCCTCCTCTCGGTGACACCCTGGGACCCCCTCCCCTCAGCGATACCCCCAGGGACCCCCTCCCTCAGCGATACCCCCAGGGACCCCCTCCCTCAGCGATACCCCCAGGGACCCCTTCCCTCAGCGATACCCCCAGGGACCCCCTCCCTCAGCGATACCCCCAGGGACCCCCTCCCTCAGCGATACACCCAGGGACCCCCTCCCCTCAGCGATACCCCCAGGGACCCCTTCCCTCAGCGATACCCCCAGGGACCCCCTCCCTCAGCGATACCCCCAGGGACCCCCTTCTCTCAGTGACACCCAGGGACCCCCTCCCCTCAGCTCCCAATTTAGTCGCGCCGTCTGGTGAGGCGGCACGCTTTCGAGAATGAGTTGCAGACTTAGCCCGCCAGTAAAAACTCAGCTGAGATGCATCTTAAGTTGTTTGTAGAATAACATTAAGTTTTGAATCTTAGCTTAGCCAGAAAATTAAGATTAAGTCTGAAACTTAACTTAAGTTTAAGATGCATACAGAATACGGGCCCTGAATCATACCCTCCTCCATACACTGGACACTCGACCCAGACACAATCCCACTACACGCCCCCAGCATTGAACATATATAGAATAATCTATATTGTCATAAAATCCAGGCCATTCACATTAGTTACTCTTATACATCTACAAATCACGTCCTTTGCGTTATCTGTACTTACCCCACATATGGCGCCGTTATTGTATTCACCCACAACCCGCACCGTTCATTAAACTAGACTGTATTCATCCCACATACGGCTTCACCATTGTATTCACCCACAACCCGCACCGTTCATTAAACTATACTATATTCACCCCACATACGGCTTCACCATTGTATTCACCCACAACCCGCCCCGTTCATTAAACTATACTGTGTTCACCCACATACGGCTTCACCATTGTATTCACCCACAACCCGCACCGTTCATTAAACTATACTGTGTTCACCCACAACCCGCACCGTTCATTAAACTAGACTGTATTCATCCCACATACGGCTTCACCATCGTATTCACCCACAACCCGCACCGTTCATTAAACTAAACTGTGTTCACCCACAACCCGCACCGTTCATTAAACTATACTATATTCACCCCTCATACGGCTTCACCATTGTATTCACCCACAACCCGCACCGTTCATTAAACTATACTATATTCACCCTTCATACGGCTTCACCATTGTATTCACCCACAACCCGCACCGTTCATTAAACTATACTATATTCACCCCACATACGGCTTCACCATTGTATTCACCCACAACCCGCACCGTTCATTAAACTATACTGTGTTCACCCACATACGGCTTCACCATTGTATTCACCCACAACCCGCACCGTTCATTAAACTATACTGTGTTCACCCACAACCCGCACCGTTCATTAAACTATACTATATTCACCCCACATACGGCTTCACCATCGTATTCACCCACAACCCGCACCGTTCATTAAACTAAACTGTGTTCACCCACAACCCGCACCGTTCATTAAACTAGACTGTATTCACCCCACATACGGCTTCACCATTGTATTCACCCACAACCCGCACCGTTCATTAAACTATACTGTGTTCACCCACAACCCGCACCGTTCATTAAACTAGACTGTATTCATCCCACATACGGCTTCACCATTGTATTCACCCACAACCCGCACCGTTCATTAAACTATACTGTGTTCACCCACAACCCGCACCGTTCATTAAACTAGACTGTATTCATCCCACATACGGCTTCACCATTGTATTCACCCACAACCCGCACCGTTCATTAAACTATACTATACTCACCCCACATACGGCTTCACCATTGTATTCACCCACAACCCGCACCGTTCATTAAACTATATTATATTCATCCCACATACGGCTTCACCATTGTATTCACCCACAACCCGCACCGTTCATTAAACTATACTGTGTTCACCCACAACCCGCACCGTTCATTAAACTAGACTGTATTCATCCCACATACGGCTTCACCATTGTATTCACCCACAACCCGCACCGTTCATTAAACTATACTATATTCACCCCACATACGGCTTCACCATTGTATTCACCCACAACCCGCACCGTTCATTAAACTATACTATATTCATCCCACATACGGCTTCACCATTGTATTCACCCACAACCCGCACCGTTCATTAAACTATACTATATTCACCCCACATACGGCTTCACCATTGTATTCACCCACAACCCGCACCGTTCATTAAACTATACTATATTCATCCCACATACGGCTTCACCATTGTATTCACCCACAACCCGCACCGTTCATTAAACTATACTGTGTTCACCCACAACCCGCACCGTTCATTAAACTATACTATATTCACCCCACATACGGCTTCACCATCGTATTCACCCACAACCCGCACCGTTCATTAAACTAAACTGTGTTCACCCACAACCCGCACCGTTCATTAAACTAGACTGTATTCACCCCACATACGGCTTCACCATTGTATTCACCCACAACCCGCACCGTTCATTAAACTATACTATATTCACCCCACATACGGCTTCACCATCGTATTCACCCACAACCCGCACCGTTCATTAAACTGTTCCGTATTCACCCCACATATGACGTCACCATTCTATTCACCCACAACCCGCACCGTTCATTAAATTGTTTTGTATTCACCCCACGTATGGCGTCGGTATTTTAATTACCCACAACCCGCACCGTTCATTAAACTGTTCTGTATTCACCCCACATATGACGTCACCATTCTATTCACCCACAACCCGCACCGTTCATTAAACTGTTTTGTATTCACAAAACAGATTGCCGTGCTGGTGGCGGACGAGTTCTTCGAGCAAGGTGACCTTGAGAAGAACCAACTACAGATCATGCCGAGCGACATGATGAACAGGGATAAGAAAGACGAACTTCCCAGAATGCAAGTCGGCTTCATCGACTCCATATGTATGCCAGTGTATGAGGTGGGTGCGGGAACGGGAAACACATAAAATACAGTCTATATAAACAAGATACTTGTTTTTCGAAGTGCTGTTGTGATGGGTTGATCTCTCTCCCAGTTCTAATATTCGCCTCAGAGCACAACACTTCTGTTATGATTTTCGGTGGGATGTGTCAGAGAATACTCAGAATTATTTTCATTTCGGCGTCGAATTCCGTAGAAAACACAAGGAACCGTGGTGCTGTATATGGTGAAGGAATCACCCACTCGGCTGGTATTGTGCGTCATACGGAAATCGGCAATGAAATGAAAGAAGCGAACATCCGCCATTCGTCTTCGAAAATCGTCTTTTTTAAATCACAAAACGAGAATGTAATTGAAATATATCCCTGAAATATGACTGTTTTCTCTCTTGTTTTGCAGTCATTCTCCAAGATAAGCAATAAGTTCCGGCCGTTGCGGGAGGGCTGTCGCATGAACCGTTCGCGCTGGGTGGAGCTCTCCAGTCGGAGGAGCAAAAAGGCGCGCGACGAACATGACCGCGAGCGGCTGGACAAGGACGACTGCTAGCACGAGGACATAGGCTGCGGCACAGACAGCGGGGGGAGGGGCAGGGGGGCGTCGACCAGGAAGAAACAGCCCGTCTGCCCCTGCACCGTCACTTAAAAGCGAAGGGGAGGGAGGGCGTGAAGAGGAAGGAACAGCCCGTCTGCCCCTGCACCGTCACTTAACAGCAAAGGGGAGGGAGGGCGTGAAGAGGAAAGAATAGTCTGTCTGTCCTTTAACCTTCAATTAAATGAAAGGGGACAGCTAGGACCAAACAGCCCTGCTACACCCCCCCCCCCCTCGTCTGCCCCTGCATCGTCACACAGTGAAAGGGGATGGGGAGGGGTGTTGGGGGTGTAGGTTGCGGAGAAAACAAAACAACCCTTCTGGCCCTGCACCGTCACTAAACCTATTAGTGGGGGGAGAGGGCGTGTGGAGAGGGAGGACCATCCTGTCTGCCAAACTAGAACGGCGATGTTTTGAAGCGCGAGATAGTGATGACACGGCGACTGCATCCCACCGGTTGTTTTGCTGAAGACTGGCCACTTCAGAGACATCTGGAGGCGGTTTGCTGTGACATTTTGGACCTCTGCAGCGCCCTCTTGTGGCGCTGTAGGGGCCCAAAGTGTACGCATGAGCCATCAGGAATCGGAGCGCTCCTCTGTGGCGACCCCTAGTGAGCACCAGCAACTGCTTGCTGGGAGAGTGTGCTTGTTTACGAAGAGCACCTCTCCAGCGGTTGCTATGACTACGCTATGACTACGTGACACCGCCGCTGTTTGTGAAGTAGCCTATGTGAACTCGGGAGACAATGCCTACGGGCAAAAAATCATGCAACATATCTCGAATAGATCATTTTTTTGTATGGTAAGAATTTATTTTACCGTGCGAACTATCTGTGGACAAATGAGGTCGCTTTCGCGAGGATACTTACCAACCGTTGTGAATGCGCCATAGAAGGGAACCAGCTGGGCTATAGTTTGCCACACAACCGGAGAACGACAAATTCCCCATTAAAATTACTTCAACTATAGTCTACCTCTTGACTTGTTTTGGTTATGCCTTTTCATTTGCCAGTATGCTATAATAATGCCGTGCGAGCCTGTAACGAATGTGTAACAGGATGTAATTTTTGTTGAAAGCCATAGCTTTCTAATTAGTTTTGTTATACGCACTTATATAGTTAAATGCTGACCTTGTTTATTGTACATACATGCATTTGTCACATGTTATTTATATTATAAATTGCACTTATTTACCTGAGCTGTGCGACATGATTATCAGGTGTTTTATTCCGTTGTAAGGGCAGATGCATCTCTGAAGCTCAACTTCCTGACCAAGTGGGACTCAATGGCTGGATTCCGTCTGTGAGTGCAGTCTGCTCGAGTAAAGTCGTCTTTACTCTTTCTATTGAATCTTTGCCCTCTGAAGGTCGAATCATCTGGATTCATTTCTCATTAAGGCTTCACTATATTCAGAATCTATTTACTTTTTTTTCTACGTTAAAGGTACGACCAATTCAATATGCGTTGATATTGACGAAAAGGGGTAAGTAAATATTATTTATGGGCGGGGGTGGGGAGGGCACTGGTGTGATTGAGATTCAGTGCTGTGATAGGCGAGCTGTCGTGTAAGCCTTGTAGACTCTATAGTGCGTCCTGGTGCAAGTCCTGTATACCTAACGGAGGACTTCATAGCAGGGTTACCATATGTGTTACAGCACCAATTATTCTCTGAATTAAATAACATTTCTTCTCGGACGTTCGTTGCAGTTTTCATATACAGTATAAGTGTATAAATCAATGTCCTCTCTAATGCATTGTTGTAGTGCCTTTAGGAAATCTTTGGCAATACGCGCTCTTCAACAGTTCGTGTATTCGGCACATAAACGTAGGTTTTCAACATTGGAAGACTGTGATATCGTAGCTAGGCTGATAAAACTCCGCTGGATGCGGCTGGTTCAATTGTTTTACGGTTATATTGTGTGAAGTTACGCTGCATTGAACATCCATTCCCAGCATTTGGCTTTGTGTGGAGCCAAAATGATCTCGCGCCATAACTTGCTGAAAGTCGTCTGCTTCTGTGGTGAACGTAAATTTGATAAGTAGAGAAACACTAGCAGTTGGCGTTACCAGTTTGATTTTATCTCAGCACATCTATGGCGTGAAAGTGAACATTATGAATGTTTTGGTTTTCTTTCGTATATATGAAACGCGCGGGCCGTCGTGAAAATCTAATGTCATTTCCGTGGCTCTCGCCAATAGTAAAGCACTCGATATTTGTACCGACTGTTCTTCGTGCTTTGTGGTATAAGCTTACCATGTCGATTATTGTATTGAAAAACTGGTTTTTCCTGGACATTGTAATTCTGACGTTGTAATTCTTACAAATGCAATTTGCTGACTGATAGGTGGGCCAAACCTTTTCTTTTATTGAAGTTGACTATACATTATAAATGTCAGAATGCTCATACATCTTTTTCCCTATTGTGGCCGCACCTGCTAAATAACGTGGTCCTCATGCGTCCCGTATTTACAGTCAGTGTAACGAGGGACGATCACTGCTTTCATTTCTGACCCAATGCTATGGTCCACTGCTAGTTCTGCCATTGTAACTGCTATTCCGCAACAACACAATTCGTGCCCCAGCGGATTGTATCTAAACGAGGAAGTATTTTTGCCACGTGACCTGTTCCACTCTTGAGCCGAACTTCTGGGGTTTGTCGGCGACGGACGTCAGTGGCGGTCCAGCACTTCGATATAGCCGGGGGGGGGGGGGGTGCACAAGTTTGAAAAGAGGGCTTAGGCGTCAATTTATCGTCTAAATGCCCCCGATAATGGACGAAATTAGCCTTTTACGCCGTAAAAGGGGAAGCACGTCCCCCCCCCCCCACCTCCTTGGATCCGCCACTGTATGGAACTCCCCGATTAATCTCTTGTGTCGCTGGCATACGCGAAATGTCCTTATGCTGAGTCTGTAACAGATGTATTTCTACTCCTCGAACCATACAGCGTGTATAGAATGTAGCCTTCGTGTCACCTTTCGTGTCTGGTTCACTTATGTTATTTTTGCCACGTGGCACCAAAATCGTTTACAGTGTATGTAGTAGCACATTTTAAGCTGTGGCCATGACGAGTGTCTGGCGAATCTACGGAAAACTACGGACCAGGGCGAACTTGAAATGTTTAATCATTTAATTAAATGTACAGCTAGGATATAAATAATCTCGTTTCCACAACTGTAGAAATGCAAAAGAAGTGACGAGATATGTTCCTGGTGGAAGTGGAACACGCTCTGTACTCAAGTCTCAGTCAGATCTTCAGATGTGGGTGCTAACCAAACCGTAAGCAGCGACTGTATGTATGCAGCAGGTCCAGTGAGTGGGCGGTTCATTTCATACCTACGCACGCACAGAGATCCTGTCTGTGCAGGATGCATCTCTCGCCTACCAGCGATCGACGCTAGCTTGAGGTGCGCAGTGCATTCCCTATCGTAATTATGTCATGGTTTGACGGACCAATGAGACACCTGACTGGGGGCATGTCTGGCGTGAATACACCCGTCGCCAGAAGGATATTACAAATGTGTCCAAACGACGCTACATTTCAGTAAGCTTTAAAGGCTCTTATACTTATAGGCTTTACGGTTACCAATGTTTTGTCCACAGCTGTATTTGTTATTCACACCATTTTGCTTGTTTCTAGATTAGGTAGAATTTCCGCATAATTTTCTCAATAAAAAGTTACAAATGTACGTGTCATTTACGCTGGTTCTTGCTTCGACGTTAATGTTTCCTCCGCATAAGAATTAACCGACGAAACACCAACCGTTGTTAAAGATAAATATATTTTAACATGTGTCATTCTTTCGGTTTCACAGGGGTAACTTTTCGATTCGTGAATATCTTTAATATGCAGTTGTCTTCAGTTATCTGTTCGTCTTTCTTCATAATTCGTTTCTTCCCGTTCTCTAGGCACTACAGAGAGAAATAATCTTTGAATCAATAATTCACACCACAAAGACCAACAATGCAGCTTGGTCCTCAATGATGTTATTAATCAATATAATGTATGTTCTGCGATTCGTGCAATTTCCGTGTGTATTAAATTTAAATGACAGAAAGGTTATATTCAATGTGAATTTCTACTTCCACAACTCCAAATGATAATAAAGTTCCGATACATACAGAACACAACAAGTCTCCCATTTATATTTGACAAAATTCTAAAAAAAATCGAGTTTGGTTTTACGTTCCGTCTTAAATTAGTTGTTCATAAGGAAGACCTAAACACGTATTCATTAATTCCTCCCCATGGTTTTGAAAAGTCCAGCACCTACCTCGGCTCGAATGAAGTCCCCGGCCGCCAGGTGGAGCGGATAGTGGGTCAAGGTCGTGTAGAGGTCGTCCACAGTGGTGGCTGGCTTGAGGGTGACGCAATCTCGCAGAACCCGCCCCTCCTCACCCCGGAACTTGTCCACTGACGTCAGGGTGTCCAAACATTGCACGGGGAAGGCGTAAACCGGCCCGCGGAGGGATACAGCCTGGCGTAGTGCGGTCAGCACATTGGTCGCACCATACCTGATTACAATTCATATACATAACGTAGGAATCGATTCATTGAAAAATACTCATTGTCGTTCTATGCATGCACCGGTATCAATGCGCGACGATATATTATGGAAAAGTCTGATAGATACTTTCCTGTGGGAATGTGTCACCGGATCTAAAAAAGGTCCTTTTTTTAAAAAGTTTCATATCAATTTTGTACAACTATTTCGAAGCATTTATCATTAAATTATTTTCAACAATATAATTTGCTATCATGTCACATCTGTCTGCCCATTAAACAATAACCCGCGTACGACTTACTTAACAAAAACATTGTTCCGGATATCACGTATTTGATTGGCTATCTCTGGAGACCACGTGTCACGGGAGACCTCTTCCCATTGGTCGGCTCCGTGCTGGTAGCGTAGGCACCCATCCTTGTGTAGCCGCTGTAGAAGACACTCGCTCTGCGCGCTGACGGGCACACAGGGCATGTCTGGAAACCGACTCCTCAGCCTGAAACACAAACACACACACATTTCGTAAAGGGCCGGCGAAATTCAAATTAATTCAAGAGGATGTTACGTTTAAGAAAATGCGAATGTAATGAGTTTACCTCATGTGTATTCAAATATGAATATATGGATTTTAACATGACGTGTATTTAGATAAGAAGAAACGGATTTCACCGATACGTGCATTCAAATATGAATACACGGATTCTACATTTTAGGGGAGTTTTAGAGGAACAGGCAGGACAACCACATTACAAGTTTCCAGAACCTCAACATCGTACGAGTAGAATATACACAGCTTTAAATAACATATAGGCTTATCATTAATTCTATAAAATGAGAGAAAGTATAGCGTTCCGGCTTGTGTCATAACAAACCTTTCAACGTTGGCCTCTGCGTCGGTGACGTCACACTTGTTGAGAGCCAAGAAGATTGGGAAGCGGATCTTGAGGAAGGCGGCGACCAGTCGGTGAAGGATGTCGTCACTCCAGCTGCCGATCAGAGACAGCTCCCTGTGTGGTAGTCAACATTCAAATGAATGCTACACCATCGAACCGACTATTGATGGGAGGGCCACCGTGGAACAGCCCAACATTATACGTTGTTGGTCTACGCCGCATTTGTACAAAGCTACATTGGGCTAATAACCATGGCAGAACAATGAAATGAGGTTTGAGGAAACATGCCCCAATGCGACTGGCCAGATCAATATTATTTATTCCACAAATGCATTATTATGTGTTGACAAAATAAATAATATAAAGCACATGGAGTTAATAATCGGCCGCTAACTATAATAATATTATATAGTTCCGATTTTTGATCCGCAACATATGTTTTTTTTAAAGTCATCTCCAGGGCACCAAGGGTAAAACTAGTCCACTTACTTTGCGTCAATACCCGCGCTCTGGAACGCCGCGTAAATCACAGATTTGTTGGCATGGTAACCAGTGAACATGTCAATCAACTTCAACGGTCGCCTTTTCACAACGTCCCACTTTTCTTTGATGTTGTTGAAGATCCACTGGCTACGACATCAAATAAATACAATGTCAATCCAAAATACACATAAAATATCACATCTAATGTTTGGCAATGAGTAGACGATAACAGAAACAATAAGACGACCGCGCATTGACCTTGGCACGGATGACAACAGGTTAGGGCGTATAGCGCAGGCTTCCGAGTTTCCCTTACAGTAATTAAAGTATTGCGCATTTTGTTTTATGATTTGTTGAGGAATATGGACCGACTGTATTTCCCGCTGGAGCCAGACGACATCCTGTGCCGGGTCGTAGCCAGTCGTCTGCTCGCCCTTCTCGTCCGTGCACCCCGAGATGTCCACCACGTGCACCAACACGTCCGCGTCCACCAAGTCGTTCAAAAACCTGACAATTACATTCAAATATCATATGATCGGCCAATGGTCACCGTCGACACTAAACTGTCAAGGCGTCTGTGTCCGGCCAATGGTCACCGTCGACACTAAACTGCCATGGCGTCTGTGTCCGGCCTTCGGTCTCTTCGTCTTTCTATGTTGTTGTTTTCTTTTGGAGCGGTGATCCATCATAGAGCAAAGACATACTCCATGGATCAAAACAACGGCGTCGCAACTAATCAACAACACCTTTTTTCCGTTTTTCATGGCAGGTTACGGCTTTTATTCCACGAAATCCCCCAAGACACATTTATCAAACTGGCAAGACTAAAGTCCGGTCTTGTTATTTCTGGGAGCATCTCATATATGAGCGCTATTTGAAATTCCTCTATGATGTCACAAGATTGACATGTGAGCTTTAGTGCCTTACATTGGAGGGCGTGTATTGTATTCATAGTTGAGTGCTTGTCGAGTTCAAGCCAATGAAAAGGCGCAATATAAGAAGCTCAGTATGAAAGCACGTGTTTGGGCTGTGTTCCTCTATGACGTCATTATATGAGCTCAAGTTGCTTTCGCGTTAATATCATAAGGCACTATGTGAGCATGGAGCTATCCCAATAAATAGCGGATGTGGCGGGTCTTCCGCTTCTCGTCTTCACAATTCCCCGTTACAACGCCAAATTTGAAAAATCACTGACCTGTTGCCTCGCCCCTTGCCATCACAAGCGCCGGGAACCAGCCCAGCGACGTCTTTTATCAACACGGGCACAAACCTCTCACCAGAGGCGCTGTGGCCGTGCGCTGCGGAGAAGAGAGAGTTGGGGGTGGTAGAAATAGACAATTCATGCTCTTGTTGATGATTAATTCTTGGGGGGGAGAGGGGGGGGGGGCTTAAATTTTTGGCCGATATTTAGAAATGTTGGCTGAATTTTTGTAGATAAGCCGTCGCGTCATCTGCAAAGACGCGTCATATACTTGTATAATATTAGGAGAGGACAAGGTCAACTGATGTATCTAATGTATCTATATATAGTGTTCACTTCGAAGGTAACCCTAATAGAACATAAATAAAGTAAATTATTTAATATCGGCATCATTGAAGAATACCACACGCAACTATAAATGGCTTATTATTATGCCGACGGTGTCAATATGTTTGCATGATTTTAGATTAACAACAAGGCTTCATTATCATCTTTTTTAGTGCAATGGAGATAAAAAATGTACTTGGAACAGTAACATACATTTTACATGTCTATGAACCCAAGTTATGTCCCGACCGCTCCACCATCCACTATAAAGGTTGAATGTATACCACACACATATATACACATTATTAAACGGTGGTAAATCAGAGGTCATGGCGACATTAAAACTGGGGGTGGGAGGGGAGTCGCCACAAATTGAGATGGCGCTATCAGTGGTAATCGGCTAAGAACAAATAGTCGAACTCCGAACGCGTTACCACGAGGAGGACGGACCCACGATCGCGTTATGACAATGCTTCAGTTGACAGCTCACCAACCTGCATCACACCTGTGCTGTGTCTGGGCGCACGGACACCTTATGACGTAGTATGCTTTCCCTACGTTAGGTTCAATGGTGGTAAAGGGATGAGCGGCTGTCTTGGCTTTATCGTATGTCGTAGCGGCGTTGAAAAATGTGGACTTCCCGGCAGATGGCTTGCCCTGACAAACATAAAGATCCAATTATCACCGTCTAAACCAGAGCCGTACACTCGAAAGAGGCGTATGTCGTTGATAACGATCAAATGTTTTATGACACTGTTTTGTGTCCAACGAGGCTAAACTGCGCCTAAGAGACCCCACCCCCTTCCCCCACTGGAGTTGAAACAAGACACGTACGCCCGACGCCAGGCTTCGAGTGTTGGGCCCACAGCGCAGCGTGCTGACTACCGGAGCTATAGGGGAGGCTCCCCCGTTGAGGCAGTCACCTAAAGCCGTCTTGATCGTGGTCTATCACACTAAACCTTAAATATTGTAGTGTTCTCGGTTTTATCGCTTTCGGGTAATCGCAACCCCTTTATATGAAATCCTTTCGCAATTGCTTCACATTCGTTTCGCCAGTTCTGACACCAGTTGTAGAGTTATACCGCATAAGTCCACAACACAAGTTGTTTCTGTTTCTTTAGGTTTATTTCATAGTCCGTATATATTTTGGTGGCCTCTGCTATAGTATATTACTCGCTCAACCTGTCGTGTCTACTCTATCCCGCTCATTCTGTGCAATCCCGCACCCCTTTATATATCCCTGAAAAGCTCTTCCCGTTTACCCCACTGCCATACTACTCCCAGCAAGTGCAACGAGTTCGTCCATTCTATCTTTTAACCACCCTCCCTCCTAAATAAATTACAGCTTGACCGCCCCCGACTAGCCTAGCGCTAAACATACGCGGCCCGCCTCTCTGGATCCCGATCGCCTGCAATTAAACACAAGATGACCCCCCGCCGGTCAGCGGTCGTAAACCCTCCCGGCCAGTAGCTGCATGCCTCCCTTGGGATATATCCCCACCCGTCCACCCTGGCCCTACGCCCCCGGGGTGACTTACTCGCTGTGATTAACTAAACTCTATGCTATACTGGGGTCTCTACGTACACTACATCCTGTGTTCCCTACACTACATCCCTCTAGCTACCTGTCGTCTCCTGGCGACGCTCTCATACTAGGTAAAGGCAAAATCCTAACTGTACCTTCCAGTCATGGCAATACAAACAGATAAAAACACAGGGCAATATACAGCAACGTTACAATAAAACGAGTTTAAACTAATTGTTAATTTTTCTTTCTGCCCCTTTCATTGTTCAATGCAGCGGCGACGCCGGGGCGTCTGGACTGTCTCGCTTTCGTGTCCGATCCGCAACTTGACTCCACGCTGGATCGGTTAATCCCCTCTCTGACTCATGGGGACTACAGCCATCATTCACGTTCCACGCATGGTTTGATCCAAGGTTTGATCCCGCACTCCCTGATTCACTTTCCCGTCGACACACCACATCCCGCGTCGCTCCGTCGACCATAGACAACAAGAACAGAACTTTATTATTTCACTTCAAGCCCTCAGGCCCATATTACACAAAAATGTCAAATTTAAGCCGGTCTTATAATTCAAACTGCGGTAATACTGTTAAGATACATATCATGACGTTTGAAGGCATAGAAAACAAATGCTGCTAATATCTGTTGCACATCACTGTTCTTGGTGGACATTGAGTTTCTGAAAGCAAACTGACCATCTAGTTTACAACAATGTAGAAATCGTAGTCGGATGTCGTCGCAAAGAGGACACGACTTTACAAAGTGCGATTCATCCTCGATAAATGCTTTCGAGTTTGAGAGACAATATTTACATAATCTATTTTCTCGCACAACTAGTCCGCGTAGTTTTTCAACAGCCAAATGATGGGTGGAACATCGTAGCTTAGTTAATGCAGGCCATGTGACACCAGTCTCCGTTACGGCAATCGTCGATGCAACGTGAAATCCTTTGTGTAATCCACACGACGGGGACAAACAACATAAGCAGAATACAGTAAATGGTTGATCTCCAGCCTTGGCGCACACCACCGGGCTCATCAGCCTTTACTCTCAATGTATTCGCTGTATTCACGCACCTTACGATCAAAAGTACTACATCATCTATTTCACCAAATGACGACCACTGGTCGTCTTTCTTGACACACGGCTCGCAACCTTGACCACTGGTTACACAATATCTCCTTTCCGGCCTACTCAGCGACTTTTTGGCGTCGGCCACCGGCCGCTCCACTTCCGTTCTAGCCTTCTTGCATAATTGCATCTGTGACAGGGTAGCACCGACCGTCGTACCTGACGCATCCGTGTCCAAAATGTACATACCGGTGTCATTCGGGTATGCCATCCCTTCATCTACGGTTAAGGCGTTTTTCAGGTCTTGAAATGTTTCTTGACGCGCCTGAAGTTTATCCGTTTCTTCGCGGACCGATCTCTGGCCGGTAGAATCGGTCCCACTTAGTTTCCCTGGACATTAGTTGCCTGATCTGGCTGCGTGGCGTTGTTTGGCCTGATTTCTCGCTTCGTGGGGCAAGCGCTTCGGACCTGACCCATCTCGTGACACTCTCAGCACTCCGCCATGGATAATCCTACTCCAGGTGGGCGTTGCGAGTTCAGAGGCGGGCGTACACCATACCTGCTGTTGTCATATCCGTCTCGGAAAACAGCTCCCCTGTTGGCCGCATTCCTCCCGGCGTCTGGCGTGATCAGCCTCATTATTTTATTCAATTTGGCATCCATGGTTTGGGTTATCCGCTTACCGAACCCCAGGAGCCGGCTTTCGGTGACGTAATCACTGCCTTTCACCTGCGGTTGCACGGACCGAACGCGTTGGTTCCGCACTGATTCATCCTTCAAACTCCTGTACGTCTCCAGAGCTTGCTGGGCGTCCTCTATGCTGGCGGGTTCTTTCATTCCTATGGTGAGGGCCATCTGATGATCAGGCAGCCCCTTTAGGAAGTATCTCAGAGCGATAGTTTCCACTGTCTTCTGATCAGCCGTCGGGTAACCTTTGATGACCAGACGCCTCACGTCGGCGACAAAATCAGCCACCTTTTCAATGGGGCCCAAATTCCTAAGCTGGGCCCTAACTATTCACTAATTCCGCGAGATAGGAAGCGGCACTACGACGCTCCTTGTACCTGGCCGCCAGCGCGGTCTCCAGACGACAATATGACTCGATGACGTCACCGGGAAGCTGCTCAAAGATGTATTCCGCAGCCTCACCCCTCAGGCTGCTGCAGAGGCGAAAGTGTTTCTCTTCATCCCTCCAGCCCCACGCCGCAGAGGTGGACCTGAACGGCTGGATGAAGCTCTCCCATGACTTACTCCCGTCAAACGGCATCTGCTTGGGGAGTGGCATTGCATAGCAGCCACCCGCCGCCGCTTGACTCTTCCCTGGTCGCTGTCTTATCCTTTTTCGGCATCATTGTTTTTTTTTTTCTCACCTGCCGAATCACAAACGAAGAGTGTCACTGTTGATCACGTGACTGCTCGTCCGAGATACGAAACTCCACAATGCCACACGCGTTAGTCCTTCGTTCTAAGGCGAAAAACACCCTCAGTAACTCGGCGTGAAGATCAGTAAATCCGTCATCTTTACACGGACATCGGTGCGGAAATCCGGGTCTCGGTATGCATGCGTAGCAGTCTTCACACTCATAGACGACAAGTACCAAGAAAGTATTGTTCTTTGTTTTATCGCTTATATGGTTATCGCCACCCCTTTCTATGAAATCCTTTCCCAAATCCTTCACATTCGTTTCGCCAGTTCTGACGCCAGTTGTAGAGTTATACCGCATAAGTCCACAACACAAGTTGTTTCTGCTTCTTTAGGTTTATTTCATAGCCCGTATATATTTTGGCGGCCTCTGTTATAGTCTATTTCTCGCTCAAGCTGTCTTGCTCTTCACTCCTTCTCCCAGTGACGCCATATGACCAGAATTGGTTACCACGTCCTGAATATACAACCTACTACTCTCATATAAGGATCATACATTTTTGTTATCGATAACCTTTTGTCACAGCTCGTGTGACGTTTACCAACAAACACAGATAGTCAACACAATAACTCCTAATACAACACGGCCTGGTACTCACATGTCTCATGCCCAAAGAATGATAATTGACACTCACAATAAGTCCAATGACAAAGTCCCAACGACCCCCAGACACCTTCGGTTCCACTAGAGTGATGTCATCCACAAAACTTTTTTCTTCGACCTGTAAAAACGGAAAAGGAGATATAGTGATGAACTATAACAGCTACTAATCACACACGTAATGACCCGGTGGCAATTAATGATTAGGGTCGTATCTATGTTACGGAAGAAGTACCGGTAATCTGAAGTATGGAGTTATCTGATAGATTCGTATCTATATTATGACATAATTGATGTGGATTATCGGGTAATCTGCTAATGTCGTATCTATGTTCTGGGGGGAGAAATCTGGATTATCTGTTAATCTGTGGGCGTACTACTAGCTGTTAAAGGAGAAGCAATTTAGTGTTTGGGTACACGTATTCTGATATGAGGCATATATACGTTTTACATTACCGTTGATATTTATATCCACCTTTTAGTATCCCCTATTTCCATACCCCATGGTCCGTCATCTATAATAGCCTACACGACATTTATTATTGCAGTGAACTCTATAGGCGCGAGTAATACGTGAGCTATACGGAAATAATGGTTCGGGCGAAGATCGGCCATCTCCAAAGTTACATTTTCCTTGCCACCCCCAACCCCAACCCACCACCGGGCGCATCCCATAAGTTTATCCTTCACACCAATCGATCTCATTAACACATTCTGACACCACCTTACGACATTCTTCACCGCTGGGAGCGCTGTCGTCCCCTACGCGTGATTCCATGTTATCATTGATCCAGTCTTTAGCAGCCTCCACCAAGCTGAACACCATAGCCATCCCGAGATTCTCGGTCGCCTGCAAAACATAATGGGAGTTATATACCGCTATGTCCCGCAATAGACGTTGGGATTGAAAGTGCTGCATGCTGCAGTATATCTATATTGTTACTAGAATTAGAACCCACTGGCATTCGCTAAATGTACTACAGCAAGTACAAATACACTGACATTAATATCAAATATACCCGAATTATTAGTACAAGGATTTATAAAAATAACAGAGTTTGACCAGAAGCATAATGTTAAAGTTACTTATCGAGGTCGTTCCCGCCAAAACTAAAGAGGACCAAATACAAATAAGAAAATCAGTCCGTGAATCATCCAAAATTTCGTTTGGCTATATTCCACGCATGCCAGACTGCCAGTGGAGTGGAGTCTCGTAACTTTGCCCGTGATATCAATTAACCACAGGTTTTCAACTTAGATTTTAACATCATCAGTTTTTGCGCTTCGCGATGCTTTGGTATAAGTAGCAGTGCCGTGACAGAGTTCTGTGGTGTCCCGTGACAGACACGTTTGCCACATCACAGCCGAAACGGCGATGTGTATTAGGTTTCTGAACTTATAGAATGAAATAAGGCGTGCTAAAGCGTCTCTACAAATAGCTTCCGGGGCCTGCAAACCGCAAGGACACACGCATTGGCGGTCCTACTGGCGGATATAGGCTCTTTGCTTTCCTGTTAAGAATATGTGATACAGTCGGTTTTCTTCTAGATTTTAATAATTTTCACACCATTTGAAGAACATAATATATTATATCGAGATAGAAAATGAAAGAACAATATGTCACCACGCTCGTTAAAGAGCTAAAAACATTTCAAAGAGGGGCTTCCTTATCAACTTTCGCCATCTTTTGAACAGGACGTGTTTCAATGGGATTTTTTTTATTACTCTTCAAATGTTGTGACAATTGCAAAAATCTGGGGAAAAAAAATAACCCATAAAGAACTGTATCATACCTCGTTAAGAGCCCCTTAAGTACCACTTGACTGGTAGCTATTGAGAGAAAAGAAACCATACACTGTGTTATCAACTGACAAGCTGCGGTTGGCGCTTTAGCCTAATGAGACAGCTTGTTGGTCTGTTTCATTCTGAAAGTATTATATGACAACCACATAAGTGAACCAATTGATCTTTGGTGCAAACTATATTTATACAATGACACCTACCACAGTCTGAAGCTGATTGAGCAAAGCTTTTAATTGGACACTGTTGAAGACAGAAGATCTTGTCGGTATTGCTACCAATGGCGCGGTGTTCGGGTAGTTAGGAGGAAAGGACACCTTCAAGAACACTGGATCTGTAGCAAATTGTTAAAAAAAAATAGCATAAAAAAGACGCCATTATATGCAAAATTGGTGGTCAGTTAAATTTAAATCATTTGCGTTAAGTGAACCTCTTCACACCCAAGACCTGAATTTTAGGAGGATACATAAAAATGAAATAAGTTTTGAATGCTGCCATTTCTGAGTATGGCTTTCTTTATACTGAAGATATACACCACACAATATGTAGGCAAAGATGACTTCATAGCCCAGAGATATATATATCTTATAGATTGCAGTCCTGGTTAAAGCTGTTAGACTTAATGAGATATGTATGAAATAAATTCAGCAAAACAATGACGAAATATGCAAAAAATTATCATGGCAAATCATTTATTCTGGGCAAGTATTCCTTGCCATATATACATGAAATTTGATTGTTCCTTTTATCAGTATAAACTGAGTATAAACAATTCCACCATTAAATTTCATCAGGCTTTTTGACTGTGTCATATTAGATGCCATTACGCAATGCACATTGCACATACTATTTTAGATGTATTCTGATAATAACAGTTATAATTTATACACAATTTCAAAGGAAATGAAAGAAGAAAACGAAAAGAATAGAGACAAATCTTGTGGCTTAATTGACATCCGTACCTTTCAGTTGCACCTGCATTCCGCTGAGTCTGATCATGAAGCATGGAGGGCACTGGCCTAGATCTGTAAAATGAAAATAATATAAATATCATGTAATGGGGATCGAGGCATTAACTGTGAATATTAACGGAAAGCCTTATATAGAACTGGTATAATCTATTTCTGTTTCACATTATGGCCCCAAAAACTCAAGTGTAACCAGAACACTGCTCTGGTGATCACAAAACTCCAATCATGTAGACAATCCCTTGATATCAGCTAGGCCATATTACAACAATGTAGTGGGAATCACCTACATTGGCGTATTATGGCCATAAATGGAAAAATGTTAGTAGAGTGTGCTGTACTTGCTATTGTTTGTTAACCATAGCACTGTCATCAAAGAAGAACACCATAAATAGACAAGTTGTTATCACTCAAAGGAAATGGAATACAACAGATCTCTGACTAGCGTGGTTTAAGGGTATAGGTGGCTTAGTGCAGATTCATCCATGTGGAGTGAATCCCCAGAGAGAATTGCTCCAGAGAGCTGTACACCTGCTTTTTAAAAGGGGCTCCAGGTGAAGGAGCGCTATGCATCCTTGGCATCCCAACTAGCCTAAACTTGCCACCTCCACAGACATCAAAAACCATGACCATAAATATATCAAAATCTGCACAGTACACCCAGCCCTCATCACTAAATATATTAAGTGTGCAATGCTATGGCTGGAGCCTTTGAAATTTTTTATATTTTTGATGCTAGTAATACATTACATCATATACCAGTGGGTTGAGGCACATAGGTCTGGTTGTGAAGTCTTATATACATATATAACAGAATATACTGGTAATATTGCAAAATAACTCTTCTCACTCGCTAATAGAACAGTGTATACAGTCTTACTGAGGCAATCACTACTGGGAGCTCCCTGCTCAGATGCCCTTGCCAAATCGTCCATCTATATATTTTGCTGCACTTTAAGTTCTATCAGATACTGTTTCAGTAATATCAATCTTTTATTTTTATTAAAAAATATGGGGTGTAAGTAGCCATGAATCCAGCCCACACAGCCTAGGGTTCTGGGCTAGGGTGTAAGCGAGCTGCCTAACCTAACCCAGTGATAGGGCTGTTCATTCCCTAAAGGATTTGATTGAGACCCTACAAGACAGGGATACTTATGCTATACTTCATTGCAATAGCATCAACGGCCTGTGCTGTGTATCTTCCAGTGGTTGTTTACCTTCACTAGCTGCACACAAAAAATTTGTTAAAGCTCTCCTTGGATGCATAACTAACCACTGAATTTACTGCGTATATCAGAATTATATCCATCAGAGGAGGTTTATGTAATATATGAGCAGTGAGACAGTTGATAAACCAGAATGCCAATGTTTTACGAGTGACTGTCAGTGTCAGGCTACCTAATAGCGAGCGCAAGCGGTCTCTTAAGGTAACATGCATGCATATTCAAAGTCCATTTCAAGCATAGGCTTACGACTTTCATTTTGCGTAACAGCCCTCATGAGACATTTTCGGATTTTGAGTAAATGTCAGCTGTATGTAAATATATTCAAGCAAAAAGAGGATGGTGCCTATTATGTCACATCTTTAATAATTAAATCAGCTGCCCCAAAAAATTAACCAATAAATTATTCATTGTTACCACTGCATGTATACTTCAAATTAAAGTTAATTTATAAGCAATGCGCTAAATGTCTGTTGCCAAGTAGAGCGCTCTTGGTGACTGCCCATCGGCTGATGTCGTAGTGAGTAGTTGTGATGTCAAAATGTTATAAACATCACGTCACAATGGGAGTTGCTAAGGAACCTAATGAGAAGCATGTGCATATCCCGCCAAAGATATTATTTATGGCAAGCCGAAATGAGATTAATTTTGAATACTAGTCTAGATGTATCCCCGCGGAATATCTGAATTAATAAATATATGCTCGCATTTTTTAGGTAGCACCTATCCATATGATGTTGTATGGGTTTTCCTGTTGTATGACTTTATACTGAAAGGGTACTACATAGTGCGCAATGCAATCATCCTATTCACATCATTTGCCATATATCTTAATTAACCTGTAATTATATTTTGAGAAAGAAAAAGTAAGAAAGAAGTTTTTTTTTGTCAATTCACAACTGTTTACATCAATGCAAGGAATAGCTCCAGTTTTTTATTGTTTGTCAATTCACAACTATTTACATCAATGCAAGGAACAGCTTAAGTTTTTTGTTATGTGTGGGTGTGTAGAGGCTGGGGGGGTTGGTGACATTTAGTCCAGCCACACTAGACCGTGTAGCCACAGAGTCATGTGCAATATTAGTCCTGCTAGCAAGCCAACAGACTAGTTCCGCCACTGGACCCATATCGGAACAGACTATGTTCCATGGGTCTCACTTTAGACAGTATCTTGCGAAAAAGACAGCTTAGATGCCAATAAATCTTGATATGAAGCTGCTGATCAGGATGATTTGATTTCAAATGGCTTTACTGCTCATAAGAATGAAAAATATCTTGTATCAACCGTCAAATGGTATATCAATGTGGACCCTATTCAGCGACAGTTGAGCTGCCGCCATATTGGATAGACGATTATGCCACAATTCAATCAGCATAAGTGGGATATGTATCACTGCGAAAAGATACTTAAAGCATTAAAGTCATGATATGACATGATATGAAGTCCAGGCTGCAAAAAGATACTTAAAGCCAAACTTTATGATTTAAAAAGAACACTTTAAGGCGATGCATGTCCCATTGACGCTGATTAAATTGTTGCATAATGGTCTTTTCACGAAAAGACCTCATAATGCAAACATGCATGCAATATTACATGTCAAATATAGAGGCAGCCCATCGCCTTTCACCTTGAAAAAGTCGACACAAACTTGTAACATTCTTATGAGCAGTAAAGATACATTAGAAACTTAATCAGTCTCATCAGTAACTTCAACTGAGGATTTATTAGCAACCTGATTTCGTCTTGCGCCATATCGACTGACGTCTCCTTCTAGACGCGACAGGTTATGCCACCTAGTGAGGCAATAGGCAAGTGTCATTGGAAATATAATCAGCCTGATCAGAAGCTGCAACTGAGGATTTATCAGCATTTGAGCTGTCTTTACGCGAGGTACTGTCTTTTCGCTTTTCCCTATAAAGTGAGACTGTTACATCTATGGAACGATGTATGGACGTAACGGCCGTACTACCACAACGGCCGTGTGAGTTAGGGTGGGTGGGGTGGCGGTCTATAGGGGTGGGGGGGGGGGAACGTGGTGGGGGTGCGTGAAGCGTGGTGGGGGCGCGTGAAGCACACAGCCGGGTCGATTGGGTTGGAGGCAGGGGTGCGCGAAGCGATTAGCGGGCCGTGTGCATCAAGCGTGCCATTTGCAATGACGCAAGGAATGGGTGATGGCGCAAAGGAGACCAACAGCCGCCTGTTTCGCCTGTGGGACGAGTTTCGAAACGGCAAGCGAACGGCCTTGGGCGTTCTGCGCGCGGGGAGCTGCGTCATCTGTCCCCGTCCGGAACTCCAGGAGGACCCGGTCGATATGGGGAACGCAGTCGACATCAACATCAACATCGACATAGAGAACGACGACCTCGAAGAGTGATGGGAGAAGTTGCGGAGGAGGGGGAGGAGGAGGGACCGGAGGAGGATGAGTGAGGAGGAAGGCAGAACGCGGGTGAACCCGTCGGAAGTGATGTGTTGTAAATAAATTGGTGAAGGTGAAAAATAAATGAATTGCTTCCTGCTTACTGGTCACTGGCTTTTGTTTGTTCCATCGAGTGAGTCATCGCGCTGAACTAATAAACATAAACGATATAACAATATACCATTATCAATTGCCGACTCTTTGTCTGGCCTTGCTAAG
Source organism: Arenicola marina (assembly GCA_964019135.1). Lineage (NCBI taxonomy): Eukaryota > Metazoa > Annelida > Polychaeta > Arenicolidae > Arenicola > Arenicola marina. The sequence continues at coordinate 22,452,784 of OZ025251.1, read as the reverse complement.
TTGCTAAGCTTGCTAAGCTGATAACAACCACGCCGCCGAGCGTCCCCCCGCCGGCTGCCATCCCTCCCCCCCCCCCCACCCCTGCTAGGGGGCGGGGAGACCATACGGCCGTTGTGGTAGTACGGCCGTTCCGTCTATAGACCCTATGGAACTAGCGTGACATATCCAATGACATGTTGACCGCATTTAATTTGTTGAACTAAAATAGGTGACATTAAGTCTGCATGGCCTCATTCAGTCTAGTTACACCACAGACGGCTGAGTGTACTTGCTGCCTTACATAACAGACCGGTTACAGTTGGTTTCACAAACTGGTATACATGATAATATCTTATCAGGTTTATGACACGCAAACCCAGTTGTTGCCCAACATGGGCGATAATTGATGTATACCGTTAAAATCATCCTCATAAATAGCCGAAAGCGCCTCTAATTCATCCTTTTGCTCTTCCGATATAATAGCTGCATCCATGGTAAATGCCATGGTGGCTGGATTAACATAACCTATTCCTAATAATGAGCAGCACACCAAGTTGTTGGTGACCGTTCCTGTTTGCGGTGGCGTCAGAGGCGCAGTCAACGTTGACCGATGGCAATCAGAAGATTTTATACCCGACCTTACGTCGGAGGATTAGTTTAATCTTACGTAGGTAGATTTAGCTTCTTCAGAAGTTGCCATGCAGGGACCGGGACAAAACTAAAAATGTTAATTCAGAATCATAATAAAATAGCAGTCGTTTTTTAATATGGCCACGTCGCTTAACAAATGAGTCTTTTACATAGTTTGAGGTATTGCGAATTATATAGACATTCGTCAACAGAAATGTAATCTTCTCCTGTTCGGAATAATAAAGGAAAATTATCAAATATCCTTTTTGCGGCGTTGAATAAATCGTCCCTCTTGGTATATAGGCTTATTAAGACGAAAGGTTTTAATTTTCCTCTTATGTCGGTGTGTTCGGTTTTTCTGTCTGTGTGTGGGTGTGTGTCCGTCAGTCTGTCTGTCTGTGACGGAACGCATTATCTTTCGAATGCCTAAGATATCGTATTTATGTGTCAAAGTACAATGTGCGGCTGAGAGCTAGAGCGCAATCTAAAGCAAAGCAAGTCTACGTAAAGGGTAGTCCCGTGTGACGTTATCTAGGGAAATTCTTTTTGAATTGGGCGAAATGGGGCCAGGTAAAGGGCACAGTGACATTATAATGTTGTCTGGAACCATAGCCGCCAAAATATTTCTTCTAAAGTTTATTTTCGCCTAAAGTCAAGGTCATGTATGGTGACGTTATCAATATGAAACTGTTTCGGCAAATATAGCTCCTAATAATATATGCAAGTATATGTATATATCATATATATGTATATATCATATATATGTATATATCATATATATGTATATATCATATATATGCTCATAATAAGTTGTTTCGAGCAGCATATGACTCCAGATTAACAATGATTGCGAATGAGTGCATGGTTCCCTTGTAGGCTTCGCTTTTCGCTGTTATTTTACCAGCTATTTAGTGTGACGGGCAAGTGTAGTTAAATCACATTGAAAATTGGTTATCGCTATAACTGATGAATGTGTGGGCACAGCGGAACTTACATACCGTAGATGGGTCATATCGCCCGTCGTGTTGTACCAGCGCCAGAAAGGGTGGCGCTGCAATAGTGACGTCACGATGACGTCCTCTGACGTCCAAGGTGTATCGGGTGAAAGGCCTCAGAACACGTCAGATATCTTTGCCTCTTTGACGATTTAGAAACTAATGCAAAGCTTAATTTTATTGAATACTGCTAGACCGTTGGTTAACTGTTAATTTAACGTAGTAAAGTAGCTGGAAACCATATGAAACCATATCAACCATGCAAACCACAACGTAACGTTAACTTAACGTTGATATTTCGTCATACAACCGTTTCTTGCAAATGTTAACGTAGCGAGAACGTTGTCAGTTAACCGGTAACCATATATCAACCATGCAAACCACAATCTAACGTTAACTTAACGTTAGCATGCTGTCTGGGGAAATCGTTCAAATTTTTCTCTACAGGCTTCCGTACGTAGCCCGACACTCGAATTCTCGAGGCGTCCTTGTTTGCACAGAACTTCACGCCCTAGCCCACTTGCGACTACATCAGATTCCACGGTCGATTAAATACTACCAACTGCGTGTCGTTGCATTGGTGCTGCACTGAATGGTAATAACGTATGCGTCACACAGACAGTTTGCGAAGCTCACGACCAATGCGCCACCCGTCACTCTGTTTTTTAGATTGTCTGGTATGTCAAGAGGTTAGACTAAGAGTGAGGCGCTGCATTTGCCGTAAAAATCCTATGTGTTTGGAGATTACCTGGTATGTCAATAGATTGGAACGTTGTGCGATATTGGTGTTCCCTTGGCCACACCCAGACTTACCGATTGCATAAGCTATTCTGTAAGCCATTGTGGAGACATTATAATTTGTTTCGGCACACTATTTACTTTCATGTGCAGTCTTGCAATACAGCAATATGGAATAAATCAAAGGTATATTATTGATAGGAGGCCGATTTCGAGTGGGAAAGTGTGGTTTTAATAATGTGTATTACGCCATCGAAATAACGATGTTACGTCATCGAAATAGCGATATATTTGCCATATTTTCCTCTTGACCGGAAAACACGTAAGACAAGGCTCAAAAAGACTCAGCACTCAAAAAGTCAAATGACATGTCAAATGTATTTCTGAAGAAAATATGTTGTACGTAATTATGGAAGTGGAAATTGCAGTATGAGCAACTTTAATAAAAACACTAATCTCCATATATATGCCTCTCCTTTCATTAAGCAGTTTTTATAGATATGTTCTATATCCGAGTAGCTCTTGTATTACTCTATCTTCTACGTTGGACCCTACGGACTGGATTGTTGTAGTAAATGGTAGGCGTGAGTCATATGTGAGCTATGTTGAAACTTTGCTTTGCCCTAACATGGAGGAACGACCATATTCCTCAAAACTTAGTCATGGCAGGCTTAATATACCCACTGTCACAAAATAATGCTATAAATGCAGTTGATTGAAATTGAATTCCACATTAGGATTTTTATAGCCGCTTCCGAAAGAATTATTTGCCGTGTGACAACATCAACTGCATCGCAGACTTTATTTGCTTGGAAAAAAATCGCGTCAGCATATATATGGCCTTTAGACCATGGGTCAATTCATCGTTGGTATCAACGCCGACTAAAAGCGTTATGCGCGGCGCGGCGACGGAACTGATGCCAGACCGAACAAATAGAACAGTTTTACTTGGCGAACGCCCACTGCACGCGGCACTGAAGCGCCGTCGACATTTCAGCCAATCAAAAAAAAGAATGAAATTCAGCACGATGCACCGCATAATTTTTAACTTGGCGACGATCATAGCCGCCATCCGGCGAGTCGCGTATAGATATATACATCTTTATTCAAACTCGATGTTCAAAGTACATATACACACAGAGAAATAAAACACAAAGAATGGAAATCGAACGAGGTAAACTTTAAAAAAAAAGGGAAAATGACAGAAACAACTGAATTAACCGTCAACGTTCCATTAGGGGCTATATATTATGCCTAAATATTCGATAATCGTTTATACGATTTATTGCCACTAGGTCACTGGCATTCATCTTAAATTGCCAGAAGTTTATTGCACCAGCACGCAGTGAGTCCTCCTTAGAGACAGAGGCGGTGTGATTAATCATGAGTGACTTAATTTCAAAGATGGTAAATGTCTTAATGATATATTTACTCATTTTATATTAATCACATATGAAGTTAATACTTTTACTGAGTTTACCTTACTAGCTTTGGGTTTGGTATCACCCACAGCTTCATCACATTAAAACAATTTCCAAGAAAATGCACTTGTTTCAGAGTTTGGCCAGCGTTTTAAAGTAATATAACCGATTTCATTACGTAACATATAGCAACGTTGCTGCGACGTAATGGCCAGGTGGCGACCGACTTGGTGGGGGGCCGGCCCGGTAGCTCAGTGGGTTAGAGCGCCCGCCTTGAGTGCTCTGGCCACCTGGGAGCCCAACGGCACGTGGATCGGTGGTTCGCGCCCCGCTGTGGGCATGTCTGTGTGGTCGCAAGATAAAGATCCAATGTCCTTCTTCGCAAAGAGTAGGGGGTTACCCTCGGGGACATGGCTCCATCCCTTCTCCCATTGAAGCGATATGACCAACAATGGTTAAAACGTCCTGAATATACAACCAACCAACCGACTTGGTACCCCGTGCGCTCACCCCATCTTATCCCAGCTAGCACGTGGCGTCTTGTGCTGGCTGGGATGTGATGGGATTCCACGCTCAACTGGTTTGCGAACCCAGAATAAGTCCATGTCTTCACAACATGTCACGATGTGAAGCATCCTTTAAGCCAGGGTAATGCCATGCATGCATGACTGTTGCAGTGAACCTGGGGAAAAAACAGCATTAACAGTGACATTTTGGCATAAGGCAGCAATAATTTGTTTGGGTAAATAAATCATATGTTAACAGCTCTACTCTGTACATAACAACGTGTTCAGGCCCCTTACTAAGGCACGATATATCCCCATGTAGGCTTCTGTTGGACGCAAGTTTATTTGTCATTGGAAATCACGCACGCTATTATGGCGACTTTAACATTATGTTTAATCACGGGGAAAGTATTTGCAGAGTTATTTGTTGCATAAGGCTACATTCTGAGTAGGTACGACAAGGACAAAGAATATTATAAATAACAATATGTTTGTTCGTCTTGCTTGATCTTTATTTATATTACCACCATAATATAAAACCTAACCCTAACTCTAACCCTAACCCTCAACCACAGCGTCTAGAATCCATTCATCATAAACACCAGTATAAAAAAGGACTTTGGCAAAATAGTATTGTTTATACGTCCACACTGAAATTTGAATATATTGCGACATGCTCTGTTGAAACAGAGCGATATAAGGGACGGACCATTTGATATCTATTTGATATGATCTAAAACAAATTAAAATCTGACTGCCTGTTATGGAACAAAACATGTCTCTTCGCGTAAAAAAATCAGGCCCTCGTACCATTTAACTAAATACATTTTGTAAAAATTAAAAAAATTAAAACACGCCCCCCCCCCCCCCCCCAAATTCTAACCTCTTCATGGCCAAAAACGTTTTATCTCTAGGGGATCACTTACCGATCCCTCTTCTGGGGCCTAACATAGCAGCACACCTCAATAAAAAATGTAGGCTGCCAGATAAGTATTAATCACCAGACACAAGTTTTCGCGGGACGATTTACCCAATTCCTCCCGTAGTCAGCGTGATATCACGCGTTTGAAACTACTTAAAGATTTAACCTGATAAGACAAGGAACCAGAATGGCCATTAAAGTTCTGTTTATGGGGCTCAAGGCACACAAACTTAGACGTACGTGTGAGGTGGTAGTACGCTTAAATTAATAGCAGATGACAGGGGGCCAGCCCCATGTACCCCTCCCTCCCTCTCCCCCTAGCCCGAGTTCTGTGGCGGCAGGACGGGCAGAAAGACGGGTAGGACCGACAAACATCTGACAGGTAGACGGTTTTTAGAGAGATATCCACCCCGCCAGAGCTTTCAGTCACGACGGACAAAACGTTATTTGTTTTGGTGACAATATTCTACTTCCTGACAACGACTTTAATGGACATGGCGACACAGTTATTTAAACGGCGACACAGTTATTTAAACGGCGACACAGTTATTTAAACGGCGACACAGTTATTTAAACGGCGACACAGTTATTTAAACGACGACACAGTTATTTAAACGGCGACACAGTTATTTAAACGACGACACAGTTATTTAAACGGCGACACAGTTATTTAAACGGCGACACAGTTATTTGAACGACGACACAGTTATTTAAACGGCGACACAGTTATTTAAACGGCGACACAGTTATTTAAACGGCGACACAGTTATTTAAACGGCGACACAGTTATTTAAACGGCGACACAGTTATTTAAACGGCGACACAGTTATTTAAACGACGACACAGTTATTTAAACGGCGACACAGTTATTTAAACGGCGACACAGTTATTTAAACGACGACACAGTTATTTAAACGGCGACACAGTTATTTAAACGACGACACAGTTATTTAAACGGCGACACAGTTATTTAAACGGCGACACAGTTATTTAAACGGCGACACAGTTATTTAAACGGCGACACAGTTATTTAAACGACGACACAGTTATTTAAACGTCGACACAGTTATTTAAACGGCGACACAGTTATTTAAACGGCGACACAGTTATTTAAACGGCGACACAGTTATTTAAACGCATGTGTTATTTACAAATTCTATGGCTCATTCGCTGTTCAGTATTATCGTTATATTACGAATCGTTATATTACTGGTCAACCCGACGACATCTCGTTGTGAGAGCGACTCTGGTGTAGTGGTTAGTGCACCAGACCTCCTATCAACATGTTAATCTGGAATACAATTCGGGCCCGGGACACCTAATCTGGGGCTTGTTTCACCCATTTATCCTTCATCGACCCGGGAGGTTCCTTGGTCCAGTTTAGCGTTTGGGTGCACTTGTTCGGGTTAAACAATACAAAGTCAATTCGTTTAATTTCATTTTAATGGTGCTGTGAGCAGCATCAACCAATTAACCCAACCATCTTTAATTGATGTGAGAGATGTGAGAGATGGAGAGCTTGATGTGATGCACGAATGTAATGCATTATATTGTTATAACCATCATAATAACACATAACCATCGTAGGTAGGTTTATACGGTTGGCATCCCCGGTGGGGGGAGGGGGGCACTGTTATACGAATCTGGTGGAGGGGTGCCGCGGGTGCCCCTTAAGCCTGAGGGAGCGGACATTTGTGATGAAAAAGATAACACTTGCAACTGGGGTGGGGGGGGGGTAGAGAGAGGGCTTTGAAAATGTGCGTTCATAGGGCGGATTCGAGCGGTAAGACGCCCCAACCGAACGGATTATGGCGGTGAAAAGGGGGGGGGGGGGCTTTACCGCGGAACCCCCCCCCCCGCCCACAGCAATGTATTAAGTACCCCCCCTCCCCACCGACAAATTAAATATGATCATACTGTCATAGATTCAGATTCAAAATCATTTATTCGTCAAAGCGATAATTTTTTATACATAACTGATCATAGATGAAAGATAAACATCACTTTAACACAGGAGACTCAGACTAAGGTTGAACACCGCTCTCGTCTGAGCCACCTGGAGTTGTTGTAACATAGACGAATGATATAACTGGAACTCAAACAGTGAGAAAAGCACGAGATTTTCTATTATATGTTACTTACAAATTGTGAGTTGTGAGAGGGCTGATGTTGAGGGGGGGGGGGGGGCGGGCGCGGGGGAGCGGTCGCGGTGGAGGGGAGGGGCGAGGCGGAGGGGCTAGTTTTATTTCTGACATATATGGCAATTCAAAAGACTACAATGGTCAGAATAATTGCTTATGATATTATCTTTGATATACTTTGAGAATCCTATCAGGCTGTGCGTATTGATCTTATCTAAAATTATTGCAGGTTCGGTATTTACAATTTCAATTAGGCAATGTCTAATGCATTTCTTCGCATAATCATGGTAAACTCTACTTGTATGAGCATAATCCTTATATCTTGTATTATGTGAGTGTATTTCGTAGGCACGTGTTATGGGGATCTGTGAGAAGTACGTGGGGAGATTATTATTTTTTAATTTATGATAGAACTTTAATTTTTGTAAACGGTGAATATCTTCCAGTTTTAGTAGGTTTAGCTGTTTAAAAAGGGGCTCGCTGTGAGCTTTAAAATTGCTCAGCGATATAATTCTTACTGCTCTTTTCTGTAGTTTATATATTCGTTCCCCACAGTAACCCCAAGCTAGTATGCCGTAGTTTATGTACGGGAGAATGAGAGAATTGTATATAGTTAAAAGAGTGTATTTGGGCAGAGTATATTTGAGTCTATTCAATATTCCCAGGACCTTTGAGATTTTAATGCAGATCTTGTCAACAAGACAACAAGACAGGTACTTAAGGTACCTATCAGAGTAGTGTCATCTGCATACAATATAAAATGAAAGAGGTCGCTGGCCGACGTGATATCATTCATGTAAATGATAAAAAGAAGCGGACCCAGTATTGAACCTTGGGGGACTCCTGTTGTTAAATGCGCTAACTCGGAGCCATAGTTATCAATTTCAACATATTGTTTACGATCGGTTAAATAATTCTTTAGCACTTCTAGAGCCATGTCACGTATGCCATAATATCTCAATTTATAAATCAATATTTTGTGATCTATTGTGTCAAAGGCTTTAGATAGGTCTAGGAAAATATTGAACGGGGTTTTTTCATATAAAATCTATCAGCGATAGCGTCTCTTTGTACTAACACGGTACTTGTCCCATGATTGCACGCGCAGCCAAAGCAAGCGACCGGATCGTCTAAACCAGCTGGATAAATATTTGATTAATAAATATATCTGACATTCATTTCGTCGCGTGTGTTCTTAAAATAATTTAGTGCCGCTTGTGAGAAGTATTTCCTCTCAGAGGACATGGCTTACCCGGTCAATATGACGTCGGTAATCAAAAAGTAAGTAGTTCTAAGAGACCACATCCGGTCTTCTCTTCTTCTGAGAGAAGTGCTGCCATCGAGTGTGGTCTCTTGGATACAAATCCTAAGTGGTTAGCATGATTATAGATCAAGATAGACGGGTTGATGCTTTTTCATCGCCCATTGACAGCGAAAGCTTACCAAGACCGCGCGGGGCCCAGCGACATGCATAGACGTCCGGTACACTGTGACGCGGGCCCACCGACATGCCAAAATGTCGGGTACACTGTGACTGATTCAGATCCCGAAATAATACATCAAACGTCCTGAACCCGTCCTGCTTATTGGCGGAATCGATCCTAGAGCCTAGATACCCCAGAAACCACGACACCCCTCTTATCTGAGCAATTATTTAATCTCTCTCACAGACAAATTCCTCTATCAGACCCTGCATTGTCCAATTGGTAACCGTTAACCGGTTAATACGACATTCGTATGGTCATCCCTTATTAAACTTCTGTACCCATCGGTTTACTTTATAATTATTATCTGAAAAGTTTTGCTTAAGACTATTTAAACAAATGTTTCCAGGCCAATTAAAAGACATTTTTATAGGTACTGACATGAAAGGTCATTCACATTTAATAAAACTGTCAGAACAGGTATTTTTTGCATGCCAGATTACCGTAAGTTGGAAGCTATATGTGCAATACGTCACAGATTTGTGTGTAGTTCACCGGTTTTTCAAACCATTTTAGGGATTTTGAGCAGGCTTCAGGCAATGAATTTCAGTGATAATGAAGTGATTACAATATGTTCGAATCAGGCCATAATATGTAAAAACTTTATATCCTGACATGGTTTGGGCGGGAAACAACAACTGTATGGAACAGCTTTAATTCAATTGACATCCGTGTTTTACGAAAGTGTACAATAGGACATGCTGAAATATGGTGTCATGTAGGGGCTTCCATAGTTTGTGTGTCTGAAGGGCATCCTCTAACTTGCACCAACAAAGACTGGATTGTGGCACCGTTTTTCATGGGCATGTCCAGGGGGTGGGGGGGGGGGGCACAGGGGGCACGTCAATGTCTCAATGTCCCAGCCAAGCCGAGTCGACTCCTTCAGACAGTGATTCACCAAGTATCCAGGTCGTTCCTCTTGCATATCGCTGGCTTGCTTGCTTGCACCTGCCATGAACCAACCACCTGTGTTGGTGACCCGTATCCGTGATACGGGACAGTCAACTTCGGCTATGTGACTGGGCTGAAGTTTTGCGGCACACACTCACACACAATGTCAATGGTTACAGTCAATACAAGGGTTGTATATTGTTTTAAGTATTACTTGAGATCAGGTACCACCGGGGGAGAGGCCGCGGTGGATGGGGCCGGGGTGAAGGGGGGTAGGGTGGGGGGGGGGGAGGGGGGCGCATCGTATATTGCTGAAATATAATAGTTTGGCGTTCATAGGCTTTTGTTTGCAACTGTATTATGTGTGATCGTGAAGCTTCTATCGAAAACTGATAACCCAGCAAACACACAACGTTACAATCTTTGTCGCCAACATTGAACTTATGTTTTCTAGTCTATATTCCATAAAAATAAAACCTTTTCCTTGTGTAGTGACTAATAAAACTTGGCTGCGTGTAGCAGATGTTATAAATATAAAATGGTGAGAAGTCGGGAGTGGACGTTTTCACAACGTTAGGACAAGTTACCTGACAAATCATGAAAACAATATGTAATTGATTGTCTGACAGTCATGCGTCGGATTAATTCGTCATATATAAGCATTTGTTTCCCACAAATAGCACATTTTTATTACTGGACTCGACGTCTGACAACGTTATCTACGAACGTTGGGGCAACGTTATGAAAAAACATACATTTTCACGTTGTCACAGCGTTATCTTAACAAAAAATTACGTTGTGTCCGCGTTGTCATGACGTTAACCTGTTTGCTGGGAAGATATATTTCACAGATCCTATTTTAAAATGCAAAGTATTTTAACCATTTTGTGCGTGTGTTTTTAGATTAAACTGCGATATTTGTCGGGGGCTTAAAACGGTACGGTATTTATTGTTTCATCAGATTTCTCCACAGAGACACAGAAGACGCCCATTGAAGGTCGTTCAATAAAGATCTCGACCTCCACTCCGAAAATCACACGCTGTAGCTTTGCAAATATTATAGTTGCCAACATGTCGTTGACATTGCAACTGAAGTGGCCAAAAATCTAAAGTGACCTGCCAACAGACGATATTTGGTGCCACCCTGTGCCAACATTCCTGGCCTTGTTTCATAGGGAAACACTGCTTGTTATGGCAGTGACTATTGCCTTTCTACTCCAACGACCCATCTTAAAACTTCCCAGACTAATATTCGTCTCTTGCCAGGTTGCTGTGAGTTATCTGGTACTAATCGCAATCCAGAACCGGGTCAATTAAGGTGTGCAATATGAACAGATTTATTGTAGTCCTTATGCTAAATAATCGGATAGGTCGCACAAGGTTTTCCATATCGCATTCTTTACGTACATTTTAATAATCTGTATACAATCCGGTATAAATTACTAATCTGAATGGCCAATCTATTGTTGACAGATAATAATTGACTAAAATAATACGTAAAAAATGTGGCTTTAAAAAAATGATGAACATTTTAAAGAATAATTAACTAACGCTACTGTTAATATATATGGGAACATGCCCCTCCTAGGACTTGCGTGCTATCAACGTGCGTACTGCCTCTCTTTATAAACAGGCAAACGAAATGTGATCAATACTTTCACATACTTAATTATGAACAAGCGCTTCGCTGTTCTTGCAATGAAAATGGACGTCCATGTCAGGATAACCGTAGTACTTACGTCACGGCAAATGCCTCAGTCAGTAAGTTGCTCGCATGTTCTGCTGTTCTCGGCGAGTACGCATTGACCGCATATAGTGCTACGGCCCTGGGTCCATCTTAATGAGAGATAGTTACCGGAAAAGCGTCGGACATTGCCTCCCTGGGATTGGAAGGCGCAAATGGAAAGGAAACAATTTTAGAGAGTTGTTTGGAGAAAGATCGAATGAAATGAAACTACACTCATTATTTTAACTATATTTCGGTCTTGCTTTCTTGGGGGAGCCAACGCGGGGGGGGGGGGGGGGGCGAAGTCGACGTCGACAGATAACGAATCTTAAAACCTTGCCCTAGAAAAACTAAGTCCTTTAATGTCTTTATCCCAGGAAGATCCTGTGCCTGGTATTGGCCATTTCAGCAAACGACTGACGTAAAAACACCAATCCACCCACCCACCGACGCAACCATCCTTATCGCTCAAGATAAGCTGGTGTACTTGATCATATCATATCATATATCAGTTCAGCGCTATGATCACGATACATATTTTTTCTAGTTGCAGAGCGATTTATCTTCCGGTCGGATCGTGTCTGCACAGGTATCGGTGTCCAGCACATGGAGGGGTCTGGAAGGGGTAACAGGTGGAGGGGTCTGGGGGGGGGGGGGGGGCACATGGTGGCAATTTATAAGAAATAAAAAAGAAATGGAACGTCGTGCAAAATCAACATCCGACACTGAGAAGTTTAATTTGAAAAAAATCGACTATGGACTCTGGACGCCCCCCTTCAGCCTCTACAACGTACCTGTTGGCCCCCTTTATCTGTGACCGACAGAGCTTACAACCAGTCTCTACGTGACGCACTTTTTCTTAGGTTACAGACTGGCTTACCGCAGTAGACTGGTTTACCGCAGTAGACTAGCTTACCGCAGTAGACTGGCTCACCGCAGTAGACTGGCTTACCGCAGTAGACTGGCTTACCGCAGTAGTCGCATCGATAATCCATAGTCTGATCCTGCGTTTGGTCATTACTCACTGGTCTCCTATCTTTGTAGAATAATTCGCCATGACGGCTAATGCCAATAAATAAAAGTGGATTCCATTCTGAAAATACTGTTTTGCACAAAAAGGCTGAATTAAGACGAGCCATAGCTGGTCATTAAACTATATTTGTTAAGGGGAATTAAACAAGCTCACCAAGACGGCCGGGTGCATGTCAACATTTCCTTGCACGACGATTATTGATTTGTCTAGCTATTTCTGCTGAGATGATCTATGTTATAACTAAGTAGTGGTTCAAATACATTATATGAGTGTGTGGATTTTATACTTTTTGATGAGAGTACTATATTGACTGTACGGAACAAAACTGCAACGTAAAACCTACACACGTACACATCAGATTTCAAGTGCAACTTTATGCGACTGAACTGCTTTATTTACTTAGCATTCTAATCAAAACCTAACATTCATACTACAAATTTATCACTGCATGTCAGCTATTATTCGTTATATAGGTGCTCTGCGTACACGTACATTTAACTATGTTTTCAGCGATCGAGAGCGCTATACGAACTCCCTGCAGGCCGTTCTCTGTCTTCAATCGAAGTAATGTTATATATGAAGATTTTATCAAGAACAATTTTAACATATTAATTCTGGTAAATGGGACAGATTCATGTTACAACATCAGTCAAACACTAAAACCTACAATAAAACCAATGTGCGAACTTTATTGCTGGACGAATTGATTAGCGTAATTTAAACTGTGCGGATTAACAATCTGTACCAAGGATAGTGTATAATACATTATTCCTTGTCTGTACTAACGAATGTTCTGAATAAGCTTCAGTGCGACAGTGCGTACCTTTTTTCACCATCTCTGGCGAAAAGAATTACAATTGTCCCGTTATCTCCGGTTGTTTGTTTACATACTTCACCGCTGGGTTGTAGCAACCCCTCTCAAGTACTGCAAGGTCAGAACATCGCAAGGTCACACTTAAACATAGGGTAAGACAAATGCTCATTTGACAACGTGTCTCGACACACACGACGTCACAGCCGGCATTTTGGCGCGACACTCTATATAAAGCCGTTTGATCTAATATTTGCTCATACCTTTAAACGTTTGCACATTTGTGACATATTATTAAACAACTTCAACATATCATGTCGACAATTAATGTCCATTATTTAGATATACATATATCAAATGATTTTATGAAATATTGAAGACATTGAAATTAACTGGACACCACATTAAATTATTTTGACATATCTCTAAATATGTCTGAATAGCATCGAATTTGACAAAATTATGTGCAAGTGCTTCTTTAATGATATTGGAAATTCATTTAATGATAGCATATGCGCAATCGAATTAATGCTATCTTTAATCGATTTGATACGTGTAATTGAATTAATGTTATCTTAAACAGATTTAATGATATCTTGACTTGATTTAATGTTATCTTGAATGGGCTTCCTGGGATAGAGGGCTATCTAGGCCAGAGGTTTATGGTGGAGGGCTCGCTCGGCCGGAGCGCTCGCTAGGACGAAGGGCTCACTCTGGTGGAGGGCTTCCTGGGATATAGGGCTATCTAGGCCAGATGGCTCGCTAAGATAGAGGGTTCGCTGATTTAATTATATGTCGAATTGAATTAATAATATATGATAGTAAATTAATAACATGTGCTATCAGAACCATTTGGACAATTCGACATCACATATCATTAAATCAATTTAGCATATGTGCAAACATAAATGATATGTGCAAATGTTTTGACAATTGTACCATTTTTAGATTTAGAGTTTTTTTTCTCCACCTCCCCCATCTTTGTAACTTATATACTTTCTATTTTTCTTCATACCTTTATGGCGCTGAGTCCTGCCGGTCGTGTCAAGAACCATTCAGGCATATCGCACTGGTGTGTTAAATAAAAGTGTGTTTACCCCCGTGTTTACCGTCGGGACGTGTCTGTCTCCCGCGTCGCAACCTTTCAGGGGTGACTAGAGACAAACAACATTTGCGACTGGGTGAGCATGTCAAAAGCACACGCAGAGCAGGTTACAACAACCCTACAGACACTCCAACATCGTGGAGGGCGTGGAAAGTGCCTTGGAGGGGGTGGTGGGCATTGCTTTGTCTTCCGTCGCCATGACAACCCAGAGCACCACCCCTAGTGAGGCGCCGGACGCTATAAATTTGTCGCGCGTGAGATCGAGCATTCAAACCAGCAGCTTGCGCTCACATCACATCTTCACAGCCAGCCCCTTCGGACAGCCGCAGCGCCAACACAGACAAGTAAGTCGTCTATGTTACATTTTCAGCAGTTGTTCTAACTATCATATATTAAATTGGTCATAAGAACTTAACAAATACAGATAAATTAATAAGTTAAGAACTACCAGTCGTTTGCGATTTATTCATTAATACAGAAACGCTTATTCGCAAATACAAATTCCTAAAACAAATAAGGTTTGCTCGCATGGAAGCTTTACAATATTCTTGTTCAAATGTATAACTCTGATATTAGGTTTTCGCTTTGTTCCGTTTTAATGTTTATTTTATAATCAGTGTAACAATAACAACAAGACGAACAATAAACGGGTAACCGATACGCCAACTGAGACAACTGTATTCGCCAGAATACTTTGATCAGCATAACTTGCTGGTCGAATACCAGATGTTGCTATACGTTATTTTAAGCAATTCTTATTTAAAATTTTGCCATGGGTGAGGGCATGTGGTTGGTTCGATGTTCACATAACTGCATCCACTTAGAACTAGACGGTTTAGTTTGATGGAGCTTGGATAAGGTGACATATAACAGTGCACTAAAGTATCCTACTTACATACGCTATTCTTGGTTTTTACATTTTAGCATCAAGTCTAAAAGTATCTCAAAATTATGATGCATATGTTTTATGTCTCGTTGAGTCTGTAAAACAACAATTTTAACATAAAACTGCGGGGACTAAGTTCTTGTATCGCGCGCGGACTTCCTAGCGAGCCTCGATCGACATCACACAGAATACCGAACAGCGAACAGGCGCGCAGGAGTATAAAGCCGGCCATCAACTTCTGCGCCGGTGAAAAATTTGCCACTCTCCGGATAGCCCACAGGCTTTCATGATTTAAATTCAAGACAGAATATAATTAGTTGACATGGAGAAGAGGTTGGTAATACAAAAATTACAGAACATATTACTTGAATCGTCGTTTTCTTTGTTTGCAGGATGCAGTCCATTGCCACCGTCGTCACCCTGTTGCTCGTAGCTCTGGTCCATGTCGGTAAGTACGTTTGTAACCTTCACGTATTGCACCCAAAAACAAGTGAGGTTGCCACGCCGGGGGGGGGGGGGGGGTACTATCCCACTGCAGTGATGGCAGTGTGTCGCTCATGCCACACACTGACAGTTATGCAACGTAGATAAGGGAAGGGGCCAGCTGACTGAGATATCCGACCGCGGAAATCACGGATATATGCGGCGAAGATATTTTCTTTCCTAGATATACATTTTCAGTCTCAGACGGGCACATTTAGTTTTCTGCTTCGAGGAAAGAGATCAAGCAGGCGAAAAAAGGGGCGGCATATATGGGTATAACTAACTATATGTAGTGCCCCCCAAGCCACCAGACAGTTGTCCTGACGTCACGATCGTGACGTCACCATATTAACGTAACCCGCATGTTTCATCGATAGCCAGACAGTCAACGGAATGGCCTTGATACCTTGCGGCCGGGACCATTTGTAGGAACCCTACAAACAACTTGCCATATCATGTTCATGTTATTATAAAACTTAATTGTTATGACTTTGGACCGCGTCTTCTTTTCACCCAAAACTTTATGATTTATTTTCCTTACAGCCATGTCGGCATCCACAGCTGACCCACCGACGACTCTGGCTGACTCGGGGGCCACCACCATGGCTTACGGCTTGGCGCTCCTCCTGCCCCTAGTCATGGCTCTCCTCAGGTTGTAGGACCCGTAGATCTCCACAGCTAGGGCAGCAATCTCATGGCTTGCACTGTAGCCGTAGCCCGCAGTAGGCGTGCCCCCACGGCGCTGCCTGAACACCTACAAGGGCGGCGACAGCTGCGTGCCTGCCATTGGATGATTTAAAAAACCGCTCACCCAATGAGCTTTCTGTGAAGCGCGCATGCGAGTGGCTTGAACTGATGAGGCGTTCTGTAACAGGACTGCTGATTGGCTGATCTCTATGTCGCTAAATGCGCGCGCGTGTGCTGCTGGTGTCATGTGATAACTTCCTGCTTTTATTCTGTCACTTATTCATCGATCATTTTCTTTGCACATACATGTGCCCGTCGCCATTCACCTCTCTCTTAAGGGCTCTGTGATCTGTTCAAAATAATCCTGCAAACGATATATGGTTATTGCATAGCTTTTGCTCAGGAACTACTCTGTAACTTAAGCTTTAAACACGTAGCTTAACGTTTTTTTGTTAAAAAGCGCGTTGGATAAGAAAAGAAGGGTTGTTTTCACGAAAGGAAACCTTGTGGTGTTGTGCGTCGCTGTTAGCGTGAGTGTGGTGATCTGGTGCCAGGATGTGGGTCACTACCTCCGGTACCTTGGACGTCACATCCATGTGTCCTCACTCGTCCATTGTGTAACTAATGACGCTTTGGATGACGGGGCGGTTTACTGCCCCGGAAAGAAGCTGATGTTACCGTGGCACAGCGAGTGTGCAATTTCACTTGTACTGAAATAAACAGCAGAAAATTGGTCATTTTGTTAAGTTTTCTTGTTTCATCATATTAACTTGCCATTTGATATCAACCACGGTGTGTATGATGATCAAACCGCGACCGTTGGGGGGGGGGGGGGGTGTCTTCAACAAATCTTCAACGCCTTTGATTGTCTATCGGACAAGGTCTTACTTTTCCACGTAAAAGTAGTATATTCAATATACCCATTAAAATCCATAATTCTTCCATTTTTGTATATTTGTAATAATTCTAACCGAAAAGTCAAAATTTTAAGATATTTAAATGTTTCAAAGTAACAATTTGCCATGTGTGCGTTGAACGTTCTTGGCTCCTTACTTATTTCATTGGAGCAGTATGTCTATGGTTGGAGCTGCGGTACCAGCCTAGAGTCCTGTCCAAGGTGCACTAGAACAGCATACGACCGAAAGTGGTCAAACGTGACCTGACAGGCTGATGATATGCATTATTGTTGGTATGCACCCTGCGATATTGGTGTGCACCCACTCGTCTAAGGCTGGGAGCGCTCCTTCTGTTATCGCGCGGTTGCCTTTTCAAGTTTATTGGCAAAGCTGAAGTAAAGCAAAAAAGCCGAGCAAATTTATCATTCCGAACTTTAAAAATAACATGCTAAGAAAACTTTTTGTTTTTCACTTTACGACGTTATCAGGTGAAATTAACCATACTAATTCACAAACAAAACAAGATAGTTGCAAAACACAAATTATTTTCATTCGTAAATGAGCCGGTATTAAGGGATTAAATACTTTACAACTCGGATATCATTATCAAAGCTATCACTATATATCTGGTTAAAACGCTAAATAATGCCTTGAAAAACCGAATGTTTATACATTAGAACGGAGTTGTTTTACTCCCGTCCACGTTTTGATTCAATGGTAAGGGATAACTGATTAGGCAGTCGACTAAATCGTCTGACATGCAGGTTCTGTGGAGCTGTTAGGCGTATGGATCTATAACGACAATCCTTGAAGTGCACATATTCTATCGGCTATTCAATTTTAGCAATTTTTTCCAACATGATTTGAAAGAAACACAAGACAAGAACTAGATCCTACATTTGTGTGGCTATATGTAAGCTTATGTGCTGCATGTCGACAGTGACAGTGTGAGGTGATGCATGAGAACGCAAAAGACGCAGCCCCCCACCCTTGTTATAAAATAAATCACACTCGGGGAACATTTCAGAAGGCCCATGTATAGCGGCCAGTTTTATAAAGATTACTCCATATCTTTTCCTGCAGGTGCACATGCGAAAACATGCCCAGTGAGGCAGGGAATGTATGCTGCCATCAATATATAGGATTGATACGTCTTTTGCATTATTGATCATCCCGGATTCCATTCGAATTGTCTCGACATTTGGGTACTGGAAGCACCTGTTTTCGAGTTCGTGAAAGATAATGGCTGCCTGGGAGATGACGAACCTTGATATAACACATTCAAGGTCACTTGGCTCTGCCCCTGTTCCGACGTCACCCCCTGCTAAACTATATAGATATCACACGAACTAAGTTGGGTGTGTACCTATATGTTGTTAGGCCTCCACAGTATGGCAGTCAGGTTACACTATGGACTGTGAGCAAACAACTTATATGAGTGGCTGTATGTAGCAGGCACCAACCAATTTATGAAAGACGTGACTTTGGCGCGGGGGGGTTAACCAGTGTCACCCCACTCCCCCTCCTATTTTGTGAGGAAGACCTTTTTCAATGCAAACTGTACGCAAACTGTACATTATTTTTGAAAAACTCATTTACAAAGTGCCCCCCCCCTCCCGCCTTATCCCCCCCCCCCACCCCGTTATGGGCGAGGTGTTCGTTTCGACTGTACTTGTACGTATGTTTCAGCATAGCTCAGGTATTACTCACGATTCAAGTATACGCTGCATTGAATTATGTTAAAATAAAATATGTAGCAGTGTCTTCAATAATGGATGGAAACTGTTTCTAACTGTCTGAGGTTTAGGTCACGGTTGTCCGCTATATCTCATACAAATAAATGCGACTAAACGTATTTTTTTGCGATAAAACTGCTACGGAATAAGGTGAGAGTCGGTCGTCAGCCCGCCTCCCCCTCTCCAGCGGACGCCAATCCAGCATTGATACGCCTTTTGGCCCCTGAGTTAGCGCGTTAGGGCCTTTCAAGGTTGGAATCATTAATTCTCGGTTTGAATCATTTAAACCCGGTTTGAATCATTTAAACCCGGTTGGAATCATTTAAACCCGGTTGGAATCATTTAAACCCGGTTGGAATCATTTAAACCCGGTTGGAATCATTTATTCTCGGTTTGAATCATGTATTCCCATCCGCTCCGTCGGTACCATATCCACCTTTCCCTCCATCCCTACACATATATCATCTCCGCCGTTCCCACAGGCCCCGTCATCCCTGCCTTCCCCTCTCCTTCGGCCCTGCCGTCACCGCCGTCCCCACCGGCCCCGTCATCCCTGCCTTCCCCTCTCCTTCGGCCCTGCCGTCACCGCCGTCCCCACCGGCCCCGTCATCACTGCCTTCC
This sequence comes from Arenicola marina, assembly GCA_964019135.1. Taxonomy (NCBI): domain Eukaryota; kingdom Metazoa; phylum Annelida; class Polychaeta; family Arenicolidae; genus Arenicola; species Arenicola marina. The sequence goes on along the minus strand of OZ025251.1, from coordinate 22,433,093 downwards.
CCTCTCCTTCGGCCCTGCTGTCACCGCCGTCCCCACCGGCCCCGTCATCCCTGCCTTCCCCTCTCCTTCGGCCCTGCCGTCACCGCCGTCCCCAGCGGCCCCGTCATCCCTGCCTTCCCCTCTCCTTCGGCCCTGCCGTCACCGCCGTCCCCACCGGCCCCGTCATCCCTGCCTTCCCCTCTCCTTCGGCCCTGCCGTCACCGCCGTCCCCACCGGCCCCGTCATCACTGCCTTTCTCTCTCCATCGGCCCTGCCGTCACCGCCGTCCCCACCGGCCCCGTCAGCCCGGCCTTCCCCTCTCATTCGGCCCTGCCGTCACCGCCGTCCCCACCGGCCCCGTCATCCCTGCCTTTCTCTCTCCATCGGCCCTGCCGTCACCGCCGTCCCCACCGGCCCCGTCAGCCCGGCCTTCCCCTCTCATTCGGCCCTGCCGTCACCGCCGTCCCCACCGGCCCCGTCATCCCTGCCTTCCCCTCTCCTTTGGCCCTGCCTTCCCCTCTCCTTTGGCCCTGCCGTCACCGCCGTCCCCACCGGCCCCGTCATCCCTGCCTTCCCCTCTTCTTCGGCCCTGCCGTCACCGCCGTCCCCACCGGCCCCGTCATCCCTGCCTTCCCCTCTCCTTCGGCCCTGCCGTCACCGCCGTCCCCACCGGCTCCGTCATCCCTGCCTTCCCCTCTCCTTCGGCCCTGCCGTCACCGCCGTCCCCGCCGGCCCCGTCATCCCTGCCTTCCCCTCTCCTTCGGCCCTGCCGTCACCGCCGTCCCCAGCGGCCCCGTCATCCCTGCCTTCCCCTCTCCTTCGGCCCTGCCGTCACCGCCGTCCCCACCGGCCCCGTCATCCCTGCCTTCCCCTCTCCTTCGGCCCTGCCGTCACCGCCGTCCCCACCGGCCCCGTCATCCCTGCCTTCCCCTCTCCATCGGCCCTGCCGTCACCGCCGTCCCCACCGGCCCCGTCATCCCGGCCTTCCCCTCTCATTCGGCCCTGCCGTCACCGCCATCCCCACCGGCCCCGTCATCCCTGCCTTCCCCTCTCCTTTGGCCCTGCCTTCCCCTCTCCTTTGGCCCTGCCGTCACCGCCGTCCCCACCGGCCCCGTCATCCCTGCCTTCCCCTCTTCTTCGGCCCTGCCGTCACCGCCGTCCCCACCGGCCCCGTCATCCCTGCCTTCCCCTCTCCTTCGGCCCTGCCGTCACCGCCGTCCCCACCGGCCCCGTCATCCCTGCCTTCCCCTCTCCTTCGGCCCTGCCGTCACCGCCGTCCCCGCCGGCCCCGTCATCCCTGCCTTCCCCTCTCCTTCGGCCCTGCCGTCACCGCCGTCCCCACCGGCTCCGTCATCCCTGCCTTCCCCTCTCCTTCGGCCCTGCCGTCACCGCCGTCCCCACCGGCCCCGTCATCCCTGCCTTCCCCTCTCCTTCGGCCCTGCCGTCACCGCCGTCCCCGCCGGCCCCGTCATCCCTGCCTTCCCCTCTCCTTCGGCCCTGCCGTCACCGCCGTCCCCACCGGCCCCGTCATCCCTGCTTTCCCCTCTCCATCGGCCCTGCCGTCACCGCCGTCCCCACCGGCCCCGTCATCCCTGCCTTCCCCTCTCCTTCGGCCCTGCCGTCACCGCCGTCCCCACCGGCCCCGTCATCCCTGCCTTCCCCTCTCCTTCGGCCCTGCCGTCACCGCCGTCCCCGCCGGCCCGGTCATCCCTGCCTTCCCCTCTCCTTCGGCCCTGCCGTCACCGCCGTCCCCACCGGCCCCGTCATCCCTGCCTTCCCCTCTCCTTCGGCCCTGCCGTCACCGCCGTCCCCACCGGCCCCGTCATCCCTGCCTTCCCCTCTCCTTCGGCCCTGCCGTCACCGCCGTCACCACCGGCCCCGTCATCCCTGCCTTCTCCTCTCCATCGGCCCTGCCGTCACCGCGGTCCCCACCGGCCCCGTCATCCCTGTCTTTCCCTCTCCTTCGACCCTGCCGTCACCGCCGTCCCCGCCGTCCCCACCGGCCCCGTCATCCCTGCCTTCCCCTCTCCTTCGGCCCTGCCGTCACCGCCGTCCTCACCGGCCCCGTCATCCCTGCCTTCCCCTCTCCTTCGGCCCTGCCGTCACCGCCGTCCCCGCCGGCCCCGTCATCCCTGCCTTCCCCTCTCCTTCGGCCCTGCCGTCACCGCCGTCTCCACCGGCCCCGTCATCCCTGCCTTCCCCTCTCCTTCGGCCCTGCCGTCACCGCCGTCCCCGCCGGCCCCGTCATCCCTGCCTTCCCCTCTCCTTCGGCCCTGCCGTCACCGCCGTCCCCACCGGCCCCGTCATCCCTGCCTTCCCCTCTCCTTCGGCCCTGCCGTCACCGCCGTCCCCACCGTCTCCGTCATCCCTGCCTTCCCCTCTCCTTCGGCCCTGCCGTCACCGCCGTCCCCACCGGCCCCGTCATCCCTGCCTTCCCCTCTCCTTCGGCCATGCCGTCACCGCCGACACCACCGTCTCCGCCATCCCCTCCAACCCCGCCGCCCCCCTTCCCCTCCGTTCCTGCCGTTCCCTTATTCCCGTGTCCCCTTCTCCGCCGTCCCCTCCGTATCCATCATCCCCACCGTCTTCACCGTCCCCGCCGTCCTCTCCGTAGCCCTAATCCCCGCCACCCCCTCGGTTCCCCCCTCTCACCGTCCCCTCCATATCCGCCATTTCCTCCGTCCCTATACAGTCAGACCCCGTTTATCCGACACCCGTTAATCCGGAAACACCGCCTCCCGACACAGTTAGCCCTGTAACGGATTTCCACAATGCTAATTGCCCCGGTTAATCCGACATTCGTTTTCCGACATCGACACGGCGAAGCCGCGCCGTGTTACTTGGCTTTCGCGCCATTCTTTTGTTGTGATAAGTGGCCGGTAGACTTTTAACACACAAAGGATTAACACTGATGGTTATTCCTTTTAAGCGTCGACACCCGAAGGCATGATATCTTTGTTTTACCGATACCAAAGAGCTTTCAGGCTGTAATCATTAAAAAATAACAGGGTTTTATGAATTATGAATTGGATAACGTCATGACACATTTCTCTTTGTATCGTCGGCACGCGACACGCGAGATCTACCTCTACAAGAATGAACACCCACTAAAAATGCGAGCCTTCCCCTCGCCTTCGGCCCTGCCGTCACCGCCGACCCCACCGTCTTCGCCATCTCCTCCAACCCCGCCGCCCCCCTTCCCAACCGTCCCCTCCGTATCCATCATCCCCACCGTCCCCTCCGTAGCGCTAATCCCCGCCGTCCCCTCCGTAGCGTTAATCCCCGTCGTCCCTCCATAGCGCTAATCCCCGCCATCCCCTCCATAGCGTTAATCCCCGCCGTCCCTCCATAGCGCTAATCCCCGCCGTCCCTCCATAGCATTAATCCCCGCCGTCCCCGCCATAGCGCTAATCCCCGGCGTCCCCTCCATAGCGTTAATTCTCGCCGTCCCCTCCATAGCGCTAATCCGCGCCGTCCCCTCGGTCCCCACCATCCCCGCCGTCCCCTCCATCTCCGTCGTCCCCTCGGTCCCCTCCATTCTCAGCGTCCCCTCCATTCCCACCGTCTCCACCATCTCCGCCGTCCCCACCATCCCCGCCGTCCCCTCGGTCCCCTCCATCCCCACCATCTCTGCCGTCTCCACGGTCCCCACTAAGAAATATCTGCTCCCTCAGACATGACTAGGCCTCCAGGGACCCCTCCCTCCACCCCTCCAGTTTCGTGTAATAGTGCCCCCACCGCCGGTGTGCGTTACTGCATCATAACGTCTTCAGGCATCGCCGCTAGACTTTACCACGGAGCTTGCCTGGCCCAGTTAGTAAGCCTGCTGAGGTGCAGGTCAACATATCGTGCATGGGTTCAAACCCTGGCACCTGCTCCCTAGGTATGCTTCATCCAACCGCATTTCATTGTCCCGGAAGGCATCTATAATATGCACGATAGCGGCTTAAAAGCATTTCCTTCCGTTTCCAATTAACTGGAACACGCTAACAGCGCGACAATCTCGTTTCTGGCTTATGGACACAAGTTTTACACCTAAACCCATTGGTAGAAAATCGCTTCGACAAAGCAGACTTTTAGCATGAAGTCTTATAAACTAAGGGGCTTTGCCAGTTGCTCTATTGTCTGTGCAGGGAAGATAAATAATGTACCGTATTGTAGAGATTGCGTCTGGGCAGCGGGGATGGAAGCTAGTCGGTGGGCCAACGTCGTTGTGTTATATGGGATGGAAACTGCACATACCGTAGATGTGAGGCCATTTAGTGTGATACCGTAATTTGATGAAATTGGCCAAAAAAAAAAACAGCTAATATTTTAGATACTGACATTGCAGGGCTGAATCCGTTTTAACTAAAGATGCTCATAATAAAATAATGCAAACCAGAGAGCCAATTTATTAAATTTCTATATTTATTTTCTGAGGTTTTTATCATCTGTATGTACAAATAACAACATATGCGCCGCTCGGTTCACATTGTGAAGGGACGACAGCTAACAATATACACTGTACAGACATTAACATATCATTTACATATTCATGATATATTAAGCGAATTCACATATAGACCACAATAGGATTCGTCAGTGAACACAAAGAGTTTTCAGCTATTCGTAAGACGCATGTGTGTATAGCGTAGTGGAGGCGACGTGGCACGGAGAGGCTCTCTAAAAGTCCGTAAAACTACTAGACAATATTTCCTTATGATTAATAGAGACACTGGGTCTCATAAACGGTATTCACCATACCACGAGGAAAACTCTTAAATATCTTTCAAACGGAAATATAAGAGATTAAGCTTTTCCATGTAAAACAGACTTTAGAGTACCATAAATATATATTTTAAACTTAAAGCTTACTTGGCGAAGCGCTTTAAATAAAGGGACCATAAGATTCCCATTGTTGCCAACTACTTGATGTCGAGTCATGGATTAAGGTAATCCCGGTAAATTGGTCTCTTGAAAAAAAAAATGGCTTCAAGCGGAACATGTGTTCTTTGCCAGGATAATGTCATGTATAAGTTACATTACCCTGGATGAAGCCAAGAAATAATAACCTTATGCCACAAAAACCTTCGTGTCATGTGCTGCCCCCTATACTAGTGAGATTCGATTGTCCGTTACGTTCTGAAGTCAACACAACTCAGTACATCCAGCAGAGTGCGTCCCTTGCAGAACACAAATAGCAGTTGATTCGAAGAAAACCTAGAAAACTGAAATTTATAAATATAATACACAAAATCCAACAATCTGGGATAAGATTCGTGACGCTGCCACACACAACGGTCACCACTTCAAGTCTTCCAACACTGTATAAGACACGTCGTTTTGCGCAAGTGTTTGCGCGTCGCTTGTTTCCATGGCAATAACGCAGATTCTCCAACAAGGACGCCTTTTGATTGCTCGCATTATCTGCATAACAAATAGCAGTTACACAACGATAGAAAAATGTCTTCACTACGAATTACATAGAACTCTAAAATTACAATTTCGGTATTCTAAGTCTATGCAAACTGCTTCGAGTTCGATGAAGTTGAACTTACTTCCTTCGCCTTTTTTAGTTATATTACACCATGCGCCGACATGTTTGGAATTCCAAGCAATTTTAGGGACAAATTTGAAGAGAAAAACAAATTTAACAGTAAAAAAAATCCTGTCACCAGAAGAAGCAAACAAAATTCTTGTTGAAAAATATATGTCACATGCCTCGATAGACATAAGCAGTAAGTTCCATGGGCATTTTTATCTCTACATAAAGGGGTCTGGAAGGGGGGTGGGGGTGTCCATTGTCACGACCGTTCGTGTCGCCTTTTGGCTAGATTTAGTGTCGTTTTATCAAAAAACTGTGTTGATGTTGCTTTTTCAGATCCCGTGTCAATTTTAGGGGTCAAAATCTTTGTCGATTGTCGAATGTCGATTTTTCAAATATGCCTGTGTCACGTGTCGCTATTTACCCCTTCCAGACCCCTACATAAACAACAAAGTAAAAATGTATGTACAAATTATAATAAGAGTTGTCGAGCGCTGTACAATGTCCTGCACTGTATGCCTAACAACATATAAATTACCTTGGCAGTGTGTACACTGTGGTGGTTACGGGTTGTTCTCATCTCTCACACGACTACCTAAGCTCTAAGCACTTGTCAGTCTCTGTCACTCGCGGATTAACACAAGTAGTCCGGATAGGGTGATGGGGCAGACACTTATGGGGAACAGGGGTTAGGGTGCGAGGACCCTTGGCTGTAAAGTCCACTTCATTATGAGGTCATCATATCGAGTGGGTTACATCGTTAGAATTGCCATCTGGAAGCTAGTTTTACGCCCACCTGCCTTGTACGTTATGTTCCGGAGGCCCACCATTTTCCCCGGGTGCTATAGAGAGAGATAGGACGTCCTGTGTGGCTTGTGTGGCAGGGCTACCCAGAGGTATGGAAGGACCGTAGATATGTGCAACGAGAAACAGTCGCGGCATTGTGTTCTAAGCGGGCCAAACGATATTACCGCTTACACCATTGCCCAAAGTTATGGAACTACAAAAATCATTTAAAAGCAGACCTATCCCGTTAAGCACCATTCTTACCCTCACCAAAGTTGACAAGTTCCACCCACACCAGCTTGCGCCCGGATATTTCTTAGATATAAACAATTCTCACCGGATATGATTTCACTACAGGGTCGGTATGAAATCCCATCCAGAGTGAAACCACATCACATCGCCCCGTGCTCGACTAAACGATATCCACGTGCTTCCCATGGTAACGTAGCCATGGCAACCACGAGGTCACCGTTCCGAGTCGCTCCTGATTGTACCTTGCCTAAATGCCCAGAGTAGACTGTCTACACACTTTCTCGACAATTCATTATCATGTCAATGTACATGACACACTTCCTGAGCTTAACGTCACTCGCCCCCACCCCCTCCCCCCCCCCCCCCCACTCCGTTCCAGAGAGCTTGCTTGCACAGGGCGAGAGGAGCTCTCTTCACAGGGTCACGTCTATTTCAAACCAGGCCACGGCCAGGTCACCAGGGCTATAATGGACGGCCATGTTGTATACGGCTGGTCCATGAAGAAATCATCCAGCGCCTCGGTCAGTCACAATCTCCTTAAAACGCGCGTCCAATGATGGTCTCCATGGCAACGCGCGTCCAATGATGGCCTTCAGGGCAACGCGCTTCCAATGATGGCTTCCTTGGTAACGCGCGTCCACCGATGGTCATCTTGGCAACGCGTGTCCAATGACGGTTTCCATGGCAACGCGTGTCAAACCGTGGTCGTGGTTCCGCTCACACGGCTCGTTTCCCCGCACACCACGTCACTCTCACGACATGTATAACGATATAATATCCACTGACGTCACAGCGCCCAGAGATCCAGCTTTTACAACACATTACTTATAAACACGTGGCTAGGATTGCGCCCGCGACGGCTATACGTACAGGTGACTAGCACATGCACTCAGTCTGCAATGGTCGCGGCACAATCCACAATACACACGCCAGACGGCCTGTCCAGTCGGGCCTCTCGCTGTAGCACCGGCCAATGGGGACCTCTTCTTGGACGCTAATCGTCAGAGCACGTGCAGCCACAGGCGATAGCTTTCAGTGCACGTGTACCGAGTGACGACAACTTTCTGTACATATGTACCGAAGGACGATAGTTTTCAGTGCACGTGCACCCAACGGCGATAGTTTTCGGCGCACAGGTACCCAACGGTGGACATTTCTTCAGTGCACATGCACCTTACGGCGGGCTGTTTTCGGCACATTTGTACCAAATGGCGCCTTACTCGACGGCAGGTTCCGGTGCAAGCAGATTGCACACCGTGTGTCCTGTGAGGCAAAGAGGAGTGTTGTGGCTAGGCATACGACGTCCTTTCACCATTGCCTGCTGCCTTCATCTCCTCCGCGTCTCCTACACCGTGATCCCAACACAGCGAGTACACGTGCACCGAGCAGCATTCGACGTCACCGTAGCAATGACCAATCATTATGCAGCCTCACAACCCGGCTTGTTCTCTGCAAATGATGACAATGACAGATATAATTTCGCCACAATACAGACAATTTTTGAGAGAAATACTTATACAAATCTATGTATTTAAACCACGGAAATATATACAACATATATATCAGAGGACATCACGACTTCAGCCAGAAATGTCACAGCAGTATGTTTGTCATCTGATATTTAATAACGCGGAGACTTTCTAGAATTTAATAGGACATGTTGGGGCCATTGTAATACTGGCATATATTATTGCTCGCGTTATGGTAGAACATAACGACGCGATAGCAGAAAAGGAATGGAAATGACACAAATTGAGATGTACAAACTGATACCATAGCATGTGATGGACACCGCAATAGAAGACTATAACTAATCGATTTCAATGAACAGAAGACGTTATGATTAATGATATGTGTGGTGCAGACATCAGCGCAACAGAACGCCAGGACTTACTTGAGACTTTTGTACCGTTGTTTCTCGTAGCTGTTGTCTGGTGCCTCACATTCAAAGGACGCTAACGACAAAGCTGCAGAAAGACAGTACAATTCATGATAAAATGAGGACCATAAAACACAGGCCTTCTAAGTTGAATTGAATTGAATTGAATCTAGCTGTCAAAGTGTGGCGGGGGCGTTTCTGCTAACATGTAGTAGCAAGATCTTCATTTGTGAAGAATGCGTAAATCATGATCAGAACATTACGTCTGTGTGAATACAATGTTTTATTTGAATCCCTTTTAATCTATGCAATCGTTTCAAGCACTATCTCATTATACACATTAGGGTTTAGCTAAGGCATATACTTACAGTTCTCGGAGAAGACCGGGTTTGTCAGAAGGTAGTTCAGTACAGGGGGGTGTCTGTCGAAGGGGCACTAAAAAGGTGAAGTCAGACATATCTTTAGTCAAATCCTATACAACATGATGCCAATGGTGGCATCAATACAAACAGTTATAAATATAAAACGAAATAGAGAAACAAATGAAACCGTGCGCTATCTTACGAAACTCTTGAGTCATAAAATATATATTCAGTACATAGATGAACCTCACCTCTATTTGTTTCCACGTTATGAATTCCGAGATCTGTTTGGCAAGTTGCCAGAATTTCTGTAACATAAAAGACAAAGTTTTTAATCAGCATTTTCATGGATTCATTAATACATATCTTACTGTTTCACAAAGAAATATATTTGCGGTATTTTCTTACAATTAGAAATACTAAAAGGTTGATATCCGTGCATGTATATTTCTTCGACTCAACGTAAATAAATAATAAACTTTAACTTACACCAAAATTCACTTGTCCATCTCCAACCCTGTAAATAAAGATATGAACTCGAATGAGCATAGCAAAACAACAACTTATAACATTAAAACGGTCACCTTATCACCGAGGTAATACCATTCCTCATACAACATATTTTGGTTCAATACACTAACTGCAAGTTTTCTGAAGTTATCATAACAGAGCATAATACAAAGTTGCGTTTGTTTCTTCTGTTTCAAGTACAATTATTCACGTGTGCAGAACATAACTGACGTCATACGTCACGTGACACTTACCGGTTACAGCATCCCTCGTTCAAGAAGTACATATCCTTGACGAAAAGACTAAAGAACGGAATCACGATCTGAAAAGCAAAAAAGAAATTCTTAATCAAATATTTAAAAAATAAATATCACGATGCCAAAAACACAAACATTGACATCTAGATGAAAGCGAAAGCGGTTCTAATAATCTAAGAAGAAACAGTCCTGGTATATATTGTAACACCTGCTTGAAGTGTTACACTTTCCTTGGGGAGATAATTACCTTTTCTCTGTCTTCCATCGCACCTTCGCAGCGCCAGAGCGCCGCCTTCAGGGAGGATCGGTAACTACCGAAGTTGCTCGAGGGGTTCATTTGATGCTGTCAACGAAGTAAGAAGATATAAATATCTTTACAATAAATAAATCTCGAAATGGTACCTCATGTCAACTATTATCAGACAATCAGTGTTTATTTGGGGGAGATTAGATATACCGGCTATATTAATAAATAGATCCTCACAATAAAGTACTAAAATGTCGAACCATAGCTAGCTACGATCCAGCCCGCTTGTTACTTGGTGTAATCGGAGCAACATTCATGGATCCTTACCTCGAGGATTTCAAACTTCTCCTTGTTGACTCTTTCCCACGTTTTCTTCAGTCTCTGGATCGGATTCATGTTGAGTCCGGCTGTAACCAAAAGCGCATCAGGAATGACACGAGGTCCCGAGTGACTCACCCTAGATACGTTTAACCCTTTACCCTTGAAACGCTATGAGGAACAATTTAAAGTCACATTTTACAAATTATGATATCTAGCTATTTCTTGCTAGCGTCGGCCAGAATGTACTTCGAAAATGTATTTGTTTGATTACTTTACATAGTATCCTCTCTATGTATTATCTTAATTACCCAACAATGGCGTATTACTCCTTTTTACCTTCGCAACATTTAAAGTACGGCTTTCCATTTCACACAGCACTGACATTAGTTTAAACCACCAGACACTGGTCACTCTACATTGTACCACAATGGTGGCATAAGCTGTATGATCTACACCAAATAACGGCCCGTGACGTACCTATGATGGCCATCAGTGAGTTGAAGTTGCCAATGTTGATGCATTCTTTGGCCACGTCGATGAAATACTCTATGAGTCGTACCCGGTTCTTCTTCTTTAAATGCTGTAAGCAAAACACACACACTCTAAGAATGAATCCTCGGTTAACATCGTCATCCCAGTGGAAATAACTAACAAATTATATTATCATATGAAATCAATACGCCGTTTAAATGTGGATACCGTATTTTTACAACTATTAATTAAAAGAAAACTAATATTTATATTATATTTTTTTATTAATCTTGAATTAGTTTCTTTCACTTTCCTAATGGGTTGGCTTACCATGCAAATTTCAGTGGCCACGAAGTAACTCAGTCTGTTGAACCATTGAACGTAGGACTCCAGATTGTTCGTCTTTTTCAAGTCTTTGAAGGCTGAGGGGACCTGCTGAAGAGCGGGGATATAATGGGGTCAGTACACTCCCTGCAGGGACAGCGATACCGTCATAACGCGAACACTTACATCACAACACTCGGCAAGAGCTTTCATTTAAAACCGCTACCAAAACATCTCCGTCATAACGTACTACGTAAAGGAAATGTACATTGACGGAACCGACAGCATAGAACAGCGATAATAGTTTTCGTTACAATAAATCACGGGGACTAATAGGTCTGCCTAAAGCTTTTTACGCCAACCCTACCTAATAAATCGAGTTGATCACAAACCCAGCATCGACCCAGTCCATTTCATTGCCCTGATAGATCTCTTGGCTTAAAACGTGGCCTAATTAACACCAACATCTCGCCCCTCATTAAAACCCAGTTCAGACTTCAGATGTGTGACATCAAAGTTGGTTGCCCCACGTAATAAGACGGGTTTATATATTGTTCTTTAAGCACACGGTACCACGACCACGACCACCACCCCCGCCTGTATACAGACCTCCTTGTCCTCCTTGGCGAAGGCCTGAACGAACTCCTCCGGCCCGATCATACTGAGTCGCTCCAGCTCTATGTGCGTCAGCTGCTGGGCCAACACCAGCGGGGAGGGGGACACCTCGTATATGTCCGTCTGTCAGTGGTACACAACAAACTATATAGACACATGATATACTCATTTGTCATATATCTCATTAATTAATCACAAAAAAATCATACGGGTAGGGTCGATATTTCTCGAGATATCGAGTATTTGAGGGCTAGTTGAGGGTATCAAGCATGCTAAGTACAGATCTGCAAACTGTTCGGCCATCGTATCTAAGTATGCACACTACTAAGTTTATGCACCCTCCCGTCGCCCAGCCCCTCCCCCACCCCCCTTAATCAACCGCCATTTCAAGTATTATTTAACTAAGAACTGAACTATATGATAACCATAGCGACGGTAACCACGGTAACGTCGCGTGCCGCATACCGTTGGCATGATGTTGAGAAGGCGCTGTGCGACTTCGGCGTTGATCCTTGTCAACAACTCCTCGTATTTCTGGAGCCCGGACAACTGTGGACGGAGGAGGAAGGCAGGTGATTACATAACAGGAAGTCTCGTGGCTCACACAGACGCACAATCAGTCGGCAGCCATCTAAACAATTTCCGCCCGGGCTGTGCCTGTATATATGTTCTGCACAGCGCCGAGGATTATGTTGTTGTTGTAACGACGGGGCGACCGGTGTGTTATTTATAAGATAGTGTGTTATTTATAAGATAGTGTGTTATTTATAAGATAGTGTGTTATTTATAAGATAGTGGGTTATTTATAAGATAGTTCCGGCAAAGCGATATCGGTGTAATCGGTCTCCCGTTCAGGATGAGTAAAGAAAATATAAACAGATTATTGTTATATCTTGATATCATTCACCAGTTTGGGAAGGAACATGGCGCGTGCTGTTAGGAGTGGGGTGGGCGGAGTGGGGGTGGGGAGTGGGGGTGGGGTGGGGAGTGGAGAGTGGCGGTGGGGGTGAGAAGAGTGAGGTGTGAGGAGTGTTTTTTTTAGGGAGAGTGGGGCTTTGGGTGTGGGTAAGGGTCCACGGTGAAGTGTGCGGGGTAGAAGATGGATGCTGGGTAAGGGTATCGGTAGGGGTACAGCCCGCGGGGCGCAGTGTGCTGGTGGCAGGGTGTGAGTGCGGGTAGGGGTGCGAGGCGCAGGGTCTGAATAGGGGTGGTCAGTCACCTTGCTGAAGAGGTTGTGCATGAGGAGCCCCACGTCCTTGCGCAGTTCGGGGTAGATGATCACGATGCGTTGTGTGATGTCCTTCAGACACCGCATCATCCGCTCGTCCCGGAAGTCGTAGGGGAAGTTGTCCGTCCACTCCCTGCAATGTAGCGCAACAACGTTATGGCAACGTCACAACACAACGTTACGACAACGTCCCAACAACATTATGGCAACGCGAAGGATACGTATCAGCCACTCTCATCAAAACCAAAATAACTATTTTTCTTTTTTAACGTTAACTTCTGTTAACGTTAAGTCCAACTTGTCCAACTTGTATTACTTTCGAAGCTATTGGACGCGTTATCTTATTGCGCAAAGTTCTCCACCCTGACCCGGGATCTGACGTGATACTATACGAGGACTATTGTTCTATTGGTCGCGTGTCACGTGTCAAAATCCGTGTACTTACCCTAACAATTGGATGAAGTGTGGGCCGAACATCCCGAGGGATTCCTGAAAAACAAACACCCGATGAGTCAGATATCAGATCAAGATAACAGATAAAGCGAAAGCGAAAGCAGCAAGTGCCAGTTGTTACAGGCCAAAGTACCGCGTTTATCCAGGGGCCATTACGCAGCCTACCAGGCCCGGCCCTCACATGATTACACTACAATTGCAACGGCTTGTAGAAACGGAAACATTTTCCCATGGAAATGTAATTCAGAGAAACAGGATACAATTTAATCGGAATGAAATACAAAGGTTCAAGGGGTAATTCAATTTCTAAATCAGATTATGCCGATTCTGCAATCGATACCCGTGTTTGTTATCCTTTTATCGAAATAATGAGGCAAGGTCCCGACTTCAAAGACTCCCGGGGGAACAAACAGCATGCGGGCCGTAAGGGTGACACTGTTGTTAGGTCATTTATAGATATGTTGTATGGAAAATTCACACGTATATGTTTGATAATTCATTCGTGTATAACAACAGTAATAGCTGCAGAAACGTACTTTCACTACTCTTTTCAACACACACGAACAAAACCGACTCTCTCCCGTGCCTGCCCTTGAGAGTAAGATCCCCATCGGTCACCCCCGCCCCCTCCCACCCCCCACCAATGCCTGCGCACTCCCGCGCCCCACAGGGATAATAAACAGGGCAGGCTGCCCCCTGGTGACCGGCTAGCCTCGCGAGACTTGAGAATCATAAACACAGGACACGAGAGTCTCAGAACCGGAGCCATCGCTAGCGGAAGTGCCAGGGGCGTTGCCAAGGGCAACGGCCAGCTTTTGGGAAGTGGTTTCAAAGACCAAAAAGGCAGAATGGAGATGGGGGACAGGTGTGGCGGGTGGTGGGTAGGGGCGGGCTATAGGGGATTACTGCGTGGAAGAAAGGGGAGGCCGTGAGCAGGGGGTGGGGAGGGAGTGGGGGGGGGGGGTGATGTGTGATTATGCGATATGGCTAACAAGATCCAGGAATGCATTCAGGCATCCTGAGGCCGGGGAAAAATCCAACCAGGAGCCTACAGGAGGCGGCGGCGGGGGCGGTGAGGGTGGTATCGAGGGAAGGGGAGTCGGGTGGTTGGATGGGGTGCGTAATGGGGGGGGGGGGCACAGAGCGTGAGGAAGGCGGCAGAGACACCGCTTAAGATAACGACACGGTGAACCTTGTCAAACGTTTTTTTTATGAACCCCGCGCACTTAAGATAAATTTGTTTTGTGTCCGTTGTGGGATAAAGTTTCTGTTTGAGCCGTCTGGGCGCTTCCGAACCTGATTGTTCAATAATCGAAGACAGAGGTGCATGGAAGAAGAAAAAGACAGTTAGGAACAACGATAAAACAGCCAGGAGCCAACACAAGACACAACACATGATAGGGACAAAAGATAACAAAGTGAGGAACAAATTCCACGTGCCAGAGAGCGATAGAGTGAGGCAAGAGCGAGAGTGAGGCAAGAGTGAGGCAAGAGAGAGAGAGTGAGGCAAGAGAGGGGGAAAAACAGCGAGAGAGAGAGAGAGGACGAAAGAGGGGACGGGAGAGACAGAGGGAGGAGATAGGGGGAGATGGAGAGACAAAGAGAGACGATATACGGCAAGAGAGAACAAGAAATGCCGATAGTACAGACGCGAAAAAATAACCGTGAATTGTGATGGGACAAAACTCCTGGCCCCAGAACTAAACAGACCCTTCATCATACACATCACACGCCACCGCCGACCCGGAGTCGCGCCGGCCTCGTACACATGGCAACAGCTGGGACAGAGAGGGGCCAGCAGACTGACTCCGTCTTTGCAGATAGTTACTACTCAAGTTTTGTCAACCAAAAAAAGACAACAGAATCGGCGCCGGGGACTGCGTTTAATACCTCAAAGGCAAAACCGGTGAAGGGACTGCCACTAGGCTACTTGTCAAGCGCCAATATAACCGTGTCAGTGGGGACAGCAGTAAAGTCGACGGACTGTCTGTCTTTAAACATGCCATTCAGGCCGCTATGACGCATAACATGCATCAACAAACCCGGGACCAAGGAGGCAGGCCCCAGGAGTAAAAAAAAAGGTCAAAGTTAGCTACTAACCCGGCTGACGCCTTCGGACATCAAGTTCTGCTGGTACATGCATGTCTGCAAGAAACCAAAGCAAAATGGTCACTGCCATTGCTTATACACATATACAGAATATACAGCACCAAATACCCGAAAAAATAGGAAGGCGGAATTTTTTTTTATTACAAAAATTACCAAATGTGAAATTTCTACATTTACCATTATAATATAAAATGTTCATTGTTTACATTCTGTCCCATGAGGGGCGCTGGGATGGGGGAGGGACGGGAGGAGGCGGTGTTTACATTCTGTCCCATAAGGGGCGCTGGGATGGGGGAGGGACGGGAGGAGGCGGTGTTTACATTCTGTCCCATAAGGGGCGCTGGGATGGGGGAGGGACGGGAGGAGGCGGTGTTTACATTCTGTCCCATAAGGGGCGCTGGGATGGGGGAGGGACGGGAGGAGGCGGTGTTTACATTCTGTCCCATGAGGGGCGCTGGGATGGGGGAGGGACGGGAGGAGGCGGTGTTTACATTCTGTCCCATAAGGGGCGCTGGGATGGGGGAGGGACGGGAGGAGGCGGTGTTTACATTCTGTCCCATAAGGGGCGCTGGGATGGGGGAGGGACGGGAGGAGGCGGTGTTTACATTCTGTCCCATAAGGGGCGCTGGGATGGGGGAGGGACGGGAGGAGGCGGTGTTTACATTCTGTCCCATGAGGGGCGCTGGGATGGGGGAGGGACGGGAGGAGGCGGTGTTTACATTCTGTCCCATAAGGGGCGCTGGGATGGGGGAGGGACGGGAGGAGGCGGTGTTTACATTCTGTCCCATAAGGGGCGCTGGGATGGGGGAGGGACGGGAGGAGGCGGTGTTTACATTCTGTCCCATAAGGGGCGCTGGGATGGGGGAGGGACGGGAGGAGGCGGTGTTTACATTCTGTCCCATAAGGGGCGCTGGGATGGGGGAGGGACGGGAGGAGGCGGTGTTTACATTCTGTCCCATGAGGGGCGCTGGGATGGGGGAGGGACGGGAGGAGGCGGTGTTTACATTCTGTCCCATAAGGGGCGCTGGGATGGGGGAGGGACGGGAGGAGGCGGTGTTTACATTCTGTCCCATAAGGGGCGCTGGGATGGGGGAGGGACGGGAGGAGGCGGTGTTTACATTCTGTCCCATGAGGGGCGCTGGGATGGGGGAGGGACGGGAGGAGGCGGTGTTTACATTCTGTCCCATGAGGGGCGCTGGGATGGGGGAGGGACGGGAGGAGGCGGTGTTTACATTCTGTCCCATAAGGGGCGCTGGGATGGGGGAGGGACGGGAGGAGGCGGTGTTTACATTCTGTCCCATAAGGGGCGCTGGGATGGGGGAGGGACGGGAGGAGGCGGTGTTTACATTCTGTCCCATAAGGGGCGCTGGGATGGGGGAGGGACGGGAGGAGGCGGTGTTTACATTCTGTCCCATGAGGGGCGCTGGGATGGGGGAGGGACGGGAGGAGGCGGTGTTTACATTCTGTCCCATAAGGGGCGCTGGGATGGGGGAGGGACGGGAGGAGGCGGTGTTTACATTCTGTCCCATAAGGGGCGCTGGGATGGGGGAGGGACGGGAGGAGGCGGTGTTTACATTCTGTCCCATAAGGGGCGCTGGGATGGGGGAGGGACGGGAGGAGGCGGTGTTTACATTCTGTCCCATGAGGGGCGCTGGGATGGGGGAGGGACGGGAGGAGGCGGTGTTTACATTCTGTCCCATAAGGGGCGCTGGGATGGGGGAGGGACGGGAGGAGGCGGTGTTTACATTCTGTCCCATAAGGGGCGCTGGGATGGGGGAGGGACGGGAGGAGGCGGTGTTTACATTCTGTCCCATAAGGGGCGCTGGGATGGGGGAGGGACGGGAGGAGGCGGTGTTTACATTCTGTCCCATAAGGGGCGCTGGGATGGGGGAGGGACGGGAGGAGGCGGTGTTTACATTCTGTCCCATGAGGGGCGCTGGGATGGGGGAGGGACGGGAGGAGGCGGTGTTTACATTCTGTCCCATAAGGGGCGCTGGGATGGGGGAGGGACGGGAGGAGGCGGTGTTTACATTCTGTCCCATAAGGGGCGCTGGGATGGGGGAGGGACGGGAGGAGGCGGTGTTTACATTCTGTCCCATGAGGGGCGCTGGGATGGGGGAGGGACGGGAGGAGGCGGTGTTTACATTCTGTCCCATGAGGGGCGCTGGGATGGGGGAGGGACGGGAGGAGGCGGTGTTTACATTCTGTCCCATAAGGGGCGCTGGGATGGGGGAGGGACGGGAGGAGGCGGTGTTTACATTCTGTCCCATAAGGGGCGCTGGGATGGGGGAGGGACGGGAGGAGGCGGTGTTTACGTTCTGTCCCATAAGGGGCGCTGGGATGGGGGAGGGACGGGAGGAGGCGGTGTTTACATTCTGTCCCATAAGGGGCGCTGGGATGGGGGAGGGACGGGAGGAGGCGGTGTTTACATTCTGTCCCATGAGGGGCGCTGGGATGGGGGAGGGACGGGAGGAGGCGGTGTTTACGTTCTGTCCCATAAGGGGCGCTGGGATGGGGGAGGGACGGGAGGAGGCGGTGTTTACATTCTGTCCCATAAGGGGCGCTGGGATGGGGGAGGGACGGGAGGAGGCGGTGTTTACATTCTGTCCCATGAGGGGCGCTGGGATGGGGGAGGGACGGGAGGAGGCGGTGTTTACATTCTGTCCCATGAGGGGCGCTGGGATGGGGGAGGGACGGGAGGAGGCGGTGTTTACATTCTGTCCCATAAGGGGCGCTGGGATGGGGGAGGGACGGGAGGAGGCGGTGTTTACATTCTGTCCCATAAGGGGCGCTGGGATGGGGGAGGGACGGGAGGAGGCGGTGTTTACGTTCTGTCCCATAAGGGGCGCTGGGATGGGGGAGGGACGGGAGGAGGCGGTGTTTACATTCTGTCCCATAAGGGGCGCTGGGATGGGGGAGGGACGGGAGGAGGCGGTGTTTACATTCTGTCCCATGAGGGGCGCTGGGATGGGGGAGGGACGGGAGGAGGCGGTGTTTACATTCTGTCCCATAAGGGGCGCTGGGATGGGGGAGGGACGGGAGGAGGCGGTGTTTACATTCTGTCCCATGAGGGGCGCTGGGATGGGGGAGGGACGGGAGGAGGCGGTGTTTACATTCTGTCCCATAAGGGGCGCTGGGATGGGGGAGGGACGGGAGGAGGCGGTGTTTACATTCTGTCCCATGAGGGGCGCTGGGATGGGGGAGGGACGGGAGGAGGCGGTGTTTACATTCTGTCCCATAAGGGGCGCTGGGATGGGGGAGGGACGGGAGGAGGCGGTGTTTACATTCTGTCCCATGAGGGGCGCTGGGATGGGGGAGGGACGGGAGGAGGCGGTGTTTACATTCTGTGCCATAAGGGGCGCTGGGATGGGGGAGGGACGGGAGGAGGCGGTGTTTACATTCTGTCCCATGAGGGGCGCTGGGATGGGGGAGGGACGGGAGGAGGCGGTGTTTACATTCTGTCCCATGAGGGGCGCTGGGATGGGGGAGGGACGGGAGGAGGCGGTGTTTACATTCTGTCCCATAAGGGGCGCTGGGATGGGGGAGGGACGGGAGGAGGCGGTGTTTACATTCTGTCCCATGAGGGGCGCTGGGATGGGGGAGGGACGGGAGGAGGCGGTGTTTACATTCTGTCCCATAAGGGGCGCTGGGATGGGGGAGGGACGGGAGGAGGCGGTGTTTACATTCTGTCCCATAAGGGGCGCTGGGATGGGGGAGGGACGGGAGGAGGCGGTGTTTACATTCTGTCCCATGAGGGGCGCTGGGATGGGGGAGGGACGGGAGGAGGCGGTGTTTACATTCTGTCCCATAAGGGGCGCTGGGATGGGGGAGGGACGGGAGGAGGCGGTGTTTACATTCTGTCCCATAAGGGGCGCTGGGATGGGGGAGGGACGGGAGGAGGCGGTGTTTACATTCTGTCCCATGAGGGGCGCTGGGATGGGGGAGGGACGGGAGGAGGCGGTGTTTACATTCTGTCCCATAAGGGGCGCTGGGATGGGGGAGGGACGGGAGGAGGCGGTGTTTACATTCTGTCCCATAAGGGGCGCTGGGATGGGGGAGGGACGGGAGGAGGCGGTGTTTACATTCTGTCCCATGAGGGGCGCTGGGATGGGGGAGGGACGGGAGGAGGCGGTGTTTACATTCTGTCCCATAAGGGGCGCTGGGATGGGGGAGGGACGGGAGGAGGTGGTGTTTACATTCTGTCCCATAAGGGGCGCTGGGATGGGGGAGGGACGGGAGGAGGCGGTGTTTACATTCTGTCCCATAAGGGGCGCTGGGATGGGGGAGGGACGGGAGGAGGCGGTGTTTACATTCTGTCCCATAAGGGGCGCTGCGATGGGGGAGGGACGGGAGGAGGCGGTGTTTACATTCTGTCCCATAAGGGGCGCTGGGATGGGGGAGGGACGGGAGGAGGCGGTGTTTACATTCTGTCCCATGAGGGGCGCTGGGATGGGGGAGGGACGGGAGGAGGCGGTGTTTACATTCTGTCCCATAAGGGGCGCTGGGATGGGGGAGGGACGGGAGGAGGCGGTGTTTACATTCTGTCCCATAAGGGGCGCTGGGATGGGGGAGGGACGGGAGGAGGCGGTGTTT
The DNA here is from genome assembly GCA_964019135.1 of Arenicola marina. NCBI lineage: Eukaryota > Metazoa > Annelida > Polychaeta > Arenicolidae > Arenicola > Arenicola marina. The sequence continues at coordinate 22,413,180 of OZ025251.1, read as the reverse complement.
ACATTCTGTCCCATAAGGGGCGCTGGGATGGGGGAGGGACGGGAGGAGGCGGTGTTTACATTCTGTCCCATGAGGGGCGCTGGGATGGGGGAGGGACGGGAGGAGGCGGTGTTTACATTCTGTCCCATAAGGGGCGCTGGGATGGGGGAGGGACGGGAGGAGGCGGTGTTTACATTCTGTCCCATAAGGGGCGCTGGGATGGGGGAGGGACGGGAGGAGGCGGTGTTTACATTCTGTCCCATAAGGGGCGCTGGGATGGGGGAGGGACGGGAGGAGGCGGTGTTTACATTCTGTCCCATAAGGGGCGCTGGGATGGGGGAGGGACGGGAGGAGGCGGTGTTTACATTCTGTCCCATGAGGGGCGCTGGGATGGGGGAGGGACGGGAGGAGGCGGTGTTTACATTCTGTCCCATGAGGGGCGCTGGGATGGGGGAGGGACGGGAGGAGGCGGTGTTTACATTCTGTCCCATGAGGGGCGCTGGGATGGGGGAGGGACGGGAGGAGGCGGTGTTTACATTCTGTCTCATAAGGGGCGCTGGGATGGGGGAGGGACGGGAGGAGGCGGTGTTTACATTCTGTCCCATGAGGGGCGCTGGGATGGGGGAGGGACGGGAGGAGGCGGTGTTTACATTCTGTCCCATAAGGGGCGCTGGGATGGGGGAGGGACGGGAGGAGGTGGTGTTTACATTCTGTCCCATAAGGGGCGCTGGGATGGGGGAGGGACGGGAGGAGGCGGTGTTTACATTCTGTCCCATAAGGGGCGCTGGGATGGGGGAGGGACGGGAGGAGGCGGTGTTTACATTCTGTCCCATAAGGGGCGCTGGGATGGGGGAGGGACGGGAGGAGGCGGTGTTTACATTCTGTCCCATAAGGGGCGCTGGGATGGGGGAGGGACGGGAGGAGGCGGTGTTTACATTCTGTCCCATGAGGGGCGCTGGGATGGGGGAGGGACGGGAGGAGGCGGTGTTTACATTCTGTCTCATAAGGGGCGCTGGGATGGGGGAGGGACGGGAGGAGGCGGTGTTTACATTCTGTCCCATGAGGGGCGCTGGGATGGGGGAGGGACGGGAGGAGGCGGTGTTTACATTCTGTCCCATAAGGGGCGCTGGGATGGGGGAGGGACGGGAGGAGGTGGTGTTTACATTCTGTCCCATAAGGGGCGCTGGGATGGGGGAGGGACGGGAGGAGGCGGTGTTTACATTCTGTCCCATAAGGGGCGCTGGGATGGGGGAGGGACGGGAGGAGGCGGTGTTTACATTCTGTCCCATAAGGGGCGCTGGGATGGGGGAGGGACGGGAGGAGGCGGTGTTTACATTCTGTCCCATAAGGGGCGCTGGGATGGGGGAGGGACGGGAGGAGGCGGTGTTTACATTCTGTCCCATGAGGGGCGCTGGGATGGGGGAGGGACGGGAGGAGGCGGTGTTTACATTCTGTCCCATAAGGGGCGCTGGGATGGGGGAGGGACGGGAGGAGGCGGTGTTTACATTCTGTCCCATAAGGGGCGCTGGGATGGGGGAGGGACGGGAGGAGGCGGTGTTTACATTCTGTCCCATAAGGGGCGCTGGGATGGGGGAGGGACGGGAGGAGGCGGTGTTTACGTTCTGTCCCATGAGGGGCGCTGGGATGGGGGAGGGACGGGAGGAGGCGGTGTTTACATTCTGTCCCATAAGGGGCGCTGGGATGGGGGAGGGACGGGAGGAGGCGGTGTTTACATTCTGTCCCATAAGGGGCGCTGGGATGGGGGAGGGACGGGAGGAGGCGGTGTTTACATTCTGTCCCATAAGGGGCGCTGGGATGGGGGAGGGACGGGAGGAGGCGGTGTTTACATTCTGTCCCATAAGGGGCGCTGGGATGGGGGAGGGACGGGAGGAGGCGGTGTTTACATTCTGTCCCATAAGGGGCGCTCGGATGGGGGAGGGACGGGAGGAGGCGGTGTTTACATTCTGTCCCATAAGGGGCGCTGGGATGGGGGAGGGACGGGAGGAGGCGGTGTTTACATTCTGTCCCATAAGGGGCGCTCGGATGGGGGAGGGACGGGAGGAGGCGGTGTTTACATTCTGTCCCATAAGGGGCGCTGGGATGGGGGAGGGACGGGAGGAGGCGGTGTTTACATTCTGTCCCATAGGGGGCGCTGGGATGGGGGAGGGACGGGAGGAGGCGGTGTTTACATTCTGTCCCATAAGGGGCGCTCGGATGGGGGAGGGACGGGAGGAGGCGGTGTTTACATTCTGTCCCATAAGGGGCGCTGGGATGGGGGAGGGACGGGAGGAGGCGGTGTTTACATTCTGTCCCATAAGGGGCGCTGGGATGGGGGAGGGACGGGAGGAGGCGGTGTTTACATTCTGTCCCATAAGGGGCGCTGGGATGGGGGAGGGACGGGAGGAGGCGGTGTTTACATTCTGTCCCATAAGGGGCGCTGGGATGGGGGAGGGACGGGAGGAGGCGGGGTATGAAACAGCGTATGTTACCCCAACGCCGTGTGTAAACATACGCGTGGTTACCGCCCACACGATCTGGGAGTGGGTGGGTGGGTGCTAGGACGGCGGGAGGGGGTGGGGGCGGGGGGCAGGCAGGATGGGGTCAGGGACAGGACAGGACTCACTGACCTGGCAGACTTGGTTGAACAGCTGGTGCGGCTTGATGAAGAGCCGAGAGCTCAACAAGAAGGCGAACACATAGGTCCGCTGGAACAGGAAAACCACATCAAGGTTATCACGCAGCGAGATGACGTCACGGTCACCGTGACAACGCCATAACGATAATAAAATTACCTTTTTATATCATATTCAGAAGATGTTAAAGGCACTTATTGGTTAACTAAGAATGAATCTACATCGGCAACATTTTCTGTCGAGAGTAACAACATGTGAATTACAATAATCACACCTGAACGTCATTATCTCTTGTAAAAAGGGAGAATAATATAAACAAAACTGTTCGTTTGGTCCTAGCAAGGAAGGCCTACAAAGACTGGTCTGGGGGCGGTGGGCACCCTTACCTCGGGTTTGTACTGGTCGGTGGGCACCAGGTGTTGTATAAGGGCGTCTAAGGAGCCTGCAGCCAGGTTACCGTCCTGGTACACCAACGCCTGTAAACATAAACAACACAACAATGTAAACAATGATGAAGAAAACTTGTGTAAACAATAGAGCACGCCGTGGAGGAAGATTTGGAGTAAGATCGAAGTGAAGCATCGTCTCATACAGTGTCGGCTTCCTGGTGGTTTGACGTGAACAGTGAGGACAGACCGTGATGAAGGAAAGGGGCGAAGCAGATATACAGTTAATTCATCGCCGACATGGTAACGTCCGGCCCAATTCAGCCCTCTACCACCCATTTGACCGGCCAGCACCCATCATGTATCTCATTTGACCGGTCCGCACCCATCATGTATCCCATTTGACCGGCCAGCACCCATCATGTATCTCATTTGACCGGCAACCGCCCATCATGTATCTCGTGTGACCTGACTGACCAGCCACCACCCATCATGTATCTCATTTGACCAGCTACCGCCCATCCTGTAACTCATTTGACCAGCTACCGCCCATCATGTATCTTATTTGACCAGCCACCACCCATCACGTATCTCATTTGACCAGCCACCACCCATCATGTATCTCATTTGAGCAGCAGCCACCCATCATGTATCTCATTTGACCGACTACCGCCCACAATGTATCTCATTTGACCGACACGACGTATACGTCTAAAATTGTCACGGTCTGTTTACCCGTTGACGTCAAAACGCTCCAATGCGTCGAGAAATAAAGTTTTAACCGTCTGGTAAGAAAACACTACTGACACCACTATTGTAGCAGCCCGTTCTCGCCGCCTCCACGACAAAGACGCTATGTATTGGTCTCCACGCAGAGCTATAAACGACCCCTTCAACAAGAGATGGACATACGAGGAGATTCATAGTTTTTCGTTACGACAGATCTCCTATGCTATACCTTTCGGCGTATCGAGCTAGTGTCGGCTCCTGGATACCACGCCGGTGTTGGCTAACCGGTAGGAGTATTATGGACAAAGACCAGAACGGTGAGGCTGTGGGTGAATATAGCATGGTTAGGGGATGGATGGTGGAGGGGAGGAGGAGGAGGAGGAGGAGGGGAGGGTAGAGGCGTTGTCAGAGCGACCCTGCCAACACGTGCCAGTCCCCACCGAGCCGGCGTGACGTCATCGGGGAGAAACTGGGCTAAGATACGGGCTCTTAGTTTTACCAGACCAAACCCCACCCCCACCCATCCACACCCTAACCCTAAAAAAAACTAAACCACATGAGTAATCCCGATTTGCAATCCAGATAGACGTCATATCTCAACACTAGAAAACTAGAACTATCCCATAATGTTTCCTTTGGAGAAGAGCAGGCTCGCAGGCTCGCTCAGAGACGTCGGGGGGGGGGGGGGGGATCTACCTGTGACACGTCAGCGGGACAGACTCAGACACTCGTCAACGTCTGGACCAGTCCTGGGTTGGGGAATGGGGGTATACCATGCTCGGCTAGACTGCGAGCAGAATGCTTAACTGGACCTATTACAGAGAATTACCAATCGGGAGATCTCGCCGGTCCCTGGATCGAGTAACTTTCGATGGCAGAGATACCTCCATTGTGACAGACATTTCTAGATCATTATCAAGCGATAGCCCCTGCTCCCCCTCGCCATACCAAGCCGGCGGGGGGCAAATGAGGCACACGATAAGAAGCGTGACCTAAATGAAGAAACTTTACTACTAGATTTAGGCCAGGCATAAATCGCGTCGTGGTCAGCCCTCTGCAGCGAACGTTCATGACGTCACATGTGGTTGAGTGGCGTCATTTATGGCTGAATGGCGTCATATGAGACTGAATGACGTTACATAAGGTTGAAAAATGTCATATAGGGCTGAATGACGTCACACATATGGCTGAATGACGTCACATATGGCTGAATGACGTCACACGTGGCTGCACACTACACGGCGGGTCACTTTACTGAACATTGGAGCTCCCCTGAGAGGCAGCGACTGCCCGGGTAATCACGTTACGTACACCCGGTCCGGGCCCAGCCTAACACTCTCCGCCGGCTAATGTGCAACTAATCCCAGCTAATGTCTCACCGCGAGAGTAAACACGAGATTTCCGCCCCGCAAGATTCATCACATCTGGGGAGCCAGATATGGCGTGAACGACTTTTAGCGGCGAGCGACACGGAAGGGGTGATGGGGTGGGGGTGCGACCGGGGGCGGGAACGAGGGCGGGACCGCGTGGGGTGGGGGAGGGTGGGGTTATTACGGATATGATGTGTAATGGGAAGCGGGAAGCAAGAAGACCAGCACGCGGAGGGGGGTGGGGGGGCGGGGGGTAGCAGGGTGAAGGCAGACCGAGAATGGTAACAGATTTGGGAGCATTAACATGATTAACGGCGTGATGGGGGTGGGGAGGGTACGGGGGAGTGGGGTAGGGGAAGGAGCAGGAGTAATGGGGTGTGAGACAAGGCCGAGTGGCAAATGTGTTCTGCAGGAACGATTGCTCTGGGCCTCCGGCTCAGACAGCTTGTCCTGTCGATAGGACAGTCCTTGTAACTCCTTGTGACAGTCATCTCAACAGTCTTTTCGACAGTTTTTTCGACAGTATTTTTGAGTCTTTTCGAGAGTCTGTTTGACCGTCTTTTCGACAGTCTTTTCGAGAGTCTGTTTAACAGTCTGTTTGACAGTCTGTTTGACAGTCCTCTCGACCGTTTTCTCACCATTTCTCGCAACAGTCTTCCTATACCACCGTCTCTTTCTCCACCCATCACATTTATCACATTGCACCACCATCCGATGTAAAAGGCCCGGCCACATCCGCTAATGGATTCCGGCGTAACAGACACGTGACACCGTCATCGGAAGACGCCCATGACAACTGAACGGCAGTCGGGCGGGGACACGTCCCCGGCACTAACCTCTCACAGAGATGTCCGCCGGCGAACGGCGGCCTATACATTACGGAGGACAGACATGGACATCCATGTGGCCACCTAGCGAATACAATCAGACACTCGCCGGCATCAAGGATAGTGGCGGCATGGCTGAGCACTCTCGCGCGCTAGATGGCGCTGCTGTAGCGGAACCTTTGGTACAGTCTCTTCCATTTGGAGGTCATTGTCGCAGCTGATGTAACACGCGGAGGCGTTTCAAAGAGGCGCGCGCACCAGGGGCCTTGACTGGCACACAACCTCTGGTCGTTTCGCAGGCCTTGGTCGGTGGGTGGGGGGGGGGACCTTGGTGGGTGGGTGGTGGGGACCCCGGTGGGTGGGGGGGGGGACCTTGATGGAGTCTGAAGGCCACTGGGCGGTGGTGCAAACCGGCGGACTCTGATTGAGTCTGACGGACTCGCCTGGACACTGCTACAACCCGATGGACCCTTATGGACTATAAAGTGGTACGGTTCCCGTTAGTCTACGGGAATAGTGACAATCACGACACGGGTGAGGGGAGGGGCGGGGACTGCAGTGGCAGTGGTGATACAATAGTTAATATTGCACCAAGCATGAAAAGAATGTCTGCCTGAGCGGAAAAACGCGGCAGTGGGCCCAATACACCCCCCCCCCCTCTACTTCTCACACACCCCACTCCACCCACCTTTAAGAGGCCTTTATATGGTAAACAGACACGGAAACACCCAGGCCCAAAGACACATAGTCATCATGCCAATAATCCCGCTATGGGACGTTAGACCGTTGAAGCTATAAGAAATACCCTCACTCCCAGAAATAACGTCGTGTTCCACAGATGTAAGTGACACAGCGCTGAAGGTTCCCGGATGACGACGCCACTCACGCGCGGCACGTGAACCAAAGACAGGCTGTCGCCGAGAAAACACGAAGAACCGGAGGCTGTCGCCGAGAAAACACGAAGAACCGGAGGTAAGGACCGGAAGTAACGCATCTGAAGCTCGGATAACGAACCCCCATACCCCACCAAGGCTTTGAGCGTCACACGAAGAAAAAGTGTTGCAGCACCGGTCGGTGAAGCCTTGTGCCTCAGCAGACGGGTGACCGACTGGCCACCAGGGACTCACCCATTCACTGGGGGAAGGAAACAGCGTGAAATGAAGATTTGACAGTTCATTTGCCGAGATAACGAAACATTCGTTTCGCCAAGACAAAGATAATTGGAGGAGCGGAGAGGATTTTTTTTAAAGTTAAATGATGAGCCAATGAACGTTGTTAATGGTTCAATTACCATGAAAACAATTCGGAAAAAAATGTGGATGGGGTGGGGAAGGGGGCGGGGGCGGGGGCAACGGAATCAAGGCGCCTGACCGCATGATTTAGCAGATAGGATCAAAAGAAAACTGGTTCCAGGAGTAACCGAACTGGGGGAATACCAATGTGATCGATTAAACCTTCCTGGACCGTATTATCACATTTCCCTCCCATCAGAGCAACCGTCCAGAAAAGGCCACTGTCAGCAGGCCTTGGTGGTCGATCTGGCGCCAGCCTGGTGGGGATATATCAGACAGGGCACCAGCCATGTAGGGGGTGGGCCAGACAGGAGGACCAGCCCACCGACGCCACATTGACCGCCGGAAAGCCCACTAGGTGTCACTGCGGTCGTATGTTACGCCACTCGGCTGCGGGGGACCGTTAACTCCCAAGGTCGCGGGCGGTGTGGGCAAAACACGCCAAGGCTCGGGCTTGCCGCACAAATCTACGACTGCCAGGAAGAGAAGGGAACGAACAGGTTCTTGGCCAACATGGCCCAGGCGCGAAAATAAAACATAGCAAAGCGGGAGGACAACAGTGGCAAGGGGAGAGGAGGGGGGGAGAGGGGGGGAGGGGAGGGGGGGGGAGGGAGCGGGAGAGGGAGACGGGGAGGGAGAGGGAGAGAGGAAAAGAAGGAAAGTGAGACGGACGCGATCGATGAAGCGGAAGTGGTGTTTTCGTTGTAACGGTTAACAACGAGACGGGTCGAAACGGGGCTACGAGTAAGTAAACATCCAGGGAACGGGTCAATACTCGCAGGAGGGTGGAGAGGGGCAGGGACAGCCAGGAGGGGTTGCAGACTCAGATGGCTGGGGGTAGACGGGGGTGGCAGGGAGGGTGGAGTGGCGGGAGACGGGTCGAGCCTCTCCCCGTCGTCTGTCCTACTCATGGCAGGACGCTTTGCTACGACTGTCAAAGCCTGCCAGAGATGAAAACCAGGGAGTAAGGCACGGCTGGTATGTCTCGTCGCCCGCGTAGAGCCGGCGTAGCTCAGCAATGCGCGGCTTCTGCCACCACTGGCACTGCCTTCTGCCGCCGCAGCCTCAGCCTCAGCCGCTGTCTTTGTAGTCAGGGGGGTGTATTTGATCAATGGACGCATTGTTGGGACCCCCCCCCACCTCCCCAAAAAGCTGCAGATAAAAACAGACATGAACCAAGCAGCAGCAAGACAAGTTGGGGGAGGGAGGAGGCAGGGGGAAGAGGCAGGGGGAGGGAGGAGGCGGGGGGAGGAGGGAGGGGGGGGGAGGAGGGAAGAGGCAAGAGGGACGAGAGGGGGGAAGGGAGGAGGGGGAGGGAGGAAGGGAGGAGGGGGAGGGAGGAAGGGAGGAGGGGGAGGGAGGATGGGAGGAGGGGGAGGGAGGACGGGAGGAGGGGGGGGGGGGGAGGGTGGAGGGAGGGAGGAGTGGGGAAGAAGAGGGAGAAGGGTGATGATCTGGGTGGCGGAGGCCTGTGTGGAGGCAGTTAGCGTGGGCCATAGACTTAAGCCAGAGGAGCAGTGCCCCGGGATCCAAGCCAACGCCAAACCACAGCCATTCAACCCAATAACGACATTTCTTGGCAGCACATTTATCAACAAGAACACGCACCCCCTCAAAAAAAAAGAAACCTGCAGTTCTGCAGAAAACAAAAGTAACCCGGCCATTCTGTCGCAGTGGAACAGTAGCGCCCCCCATTCGGCGCCCAGGGGAACAAATAACATTCCTCGCTTAATTCAAATACACAAAACAACCCCGCGGTCCGGTATCTGACAGCGATAAGAAACAACGGCCTTCCTCGATGTAATACCTCGCCGGGGTTCGCCGAAGTGGAGACCGATTTCCGAGAGAAAAAAACTGGCGCCGGTCGCTCCAGGAATCCAGGAGGAGGAGAGCGGGAAGGATTTAGGAGTCCGGATGAGGAGTGTGGGGGGGGGGGGGGGGGGGTAGTGGAATGGTGGCACCGGAAACGGAACTGGCCGCTATCTGCTGCGGTGCGGGGCCAGGCGTTATCTCCGGCTACAGGTGCAGACACTTAGCAATGGCCTCTTGCACGTTATTGACGAGACAGCGATTCGTAGTATTTCACAAACAGCAGCCACCGCCCACTTCCAGCAGCCACAAAAAATAGTCAAAAAAAACATCAAACATACGAACCAAAAAGGCAAGGAAGGTTTTCTAATTTTAGCATTACGGAAACGTCCAAGCGGGAATAGCTTCACCGGCGTCGCTGGCTTACGTAATAATGAAAAATATAATTACAAAATGGTTCATACATGTGCCAACACCCCAGCCGTGATGCGGTTACCTATCAACGTAAATAACCAGATAATGAATAAAAAATGTTGCCTTCACCTGGCATGACGTTTTTCCACGTGTTTCCCCACTTATTCATTCAACGGTTTTACCTATGCTGTATAAATATGACCCTCAAATCCCATCTCCAAAACAGGGTACTGCTTCTATCTACCTGACCGATGTGAACGAAAGGCGTGCCCTTTGCCATGGTAAGTAAGACATCGTCCTGCTTCTCCCCAGACGCGGCAGCCACCCCGAAATTTCACAGGTACACACATCACCCCCCCCCCCCCCCCACCCACCACCCCCTACCCCGATCTGACTGACGTCACTGGGGCACGGAATGAATATTAAGTACGAGGAAAGAAGCCCCTACCGCCGACATGTATAACGCCAACCACCTGCCCATAATTCACGCGCCGTCTCCCGTGTTTGGGGGCAGAGCGGGGGGCAGAGCGGGGGGCAGCTCTCCATAATATATATACGAGACCTCTCACCACGAGAGTTCGTAAAAGGCGGAGAGCATCGCACAGCGTGGCGCGAGAAACTAGGCGCGAAATGTTCCTCGTCGCCAGCGAGGAGCTTGACAGCAATCCCGGTTTTCGCCCACAAGGATTTAATAGAGGAGGGCGTTGAAAGACACGCCCCCATCAGCGCCCCCCCACCCATCCCTCCACCCCCCATCGAAAAGGGGGGGGGAGGTGCGAGGGCTGAGAGGGCAGGGATCGTTGGCTCTATATGGGAGACCGGTCGCGGGACGAGATCAAAGGGTGCCGCCACCAGTGAAATTGAACTACCTGCTAACATCCGTGAGAGACGGACGGATGGCGAGGCTCCCCTGACCGTTCAATACAGGGAGGGGTTCACGGGGGTGGAGAGGGGGAAGTCCAGCCCGGGGTAGGGTTCATGATTGAACGGGGGGGGGGGGCAACCCTGGGGGTACCCACGGGGGGGGGGGCAACCCTGGGGGTACCCACGACCACAATCGCTGCCGGCATCAGCGATAACGCATAAACGAACCCTCCGTCCGTCCGTCGCCAGGTGGGGCTTTAGTCGGGGAGATGCGGGAAGAAGGAAGAAGGATGGTTTCGGACTCATCAGTGGTCGTCCGTCCGTGTAACTCTACGACCGCTGCCGCTGCTGCCGCTGCTGCCGCTGCCGCTGTTATTGCTCGCCGCACCAGGGCCACGCGTCTTCGCCAACAATGTCAGGCACGCCACAACGAGCGACAGACAGACAGACAGATACGGCCGCTTGGGACTATCAACCAACGCCATCTGGCCGGTATTATCGCCCGCCTCCGCGTTTGGGTTCAACCACAGACACCCCACAAGGTCGACTGGTTCTACATGTTCCATCCCCTGACCTTCCTGTGATTAACCGCTCCGGCCGTGCCCGATGGGGATCCTAATGCCGGGTCACGTGGGGGGAGCGGTCACGTGGAGGGATAGGTCACATGGGGGGAGGGGTCACGTGGCTAGCGATGACAAGAAGCCTCGGTTCACTGTCGGTGATTGTATACCCGTCGTATTTATATATCCACTAAAGACAAATAATATATATATATATATGAAAGGATTGTAAAGGTGTTACCAGGCCAACAGTCAACCTGGAATGAGAAGAGGATGACGAAATAATCTCCAAATCTTACAGAGAAACTGCTGAAGTTGTAACTATGTTCTGGTTTCATTCGTCGTTAAGTTGCCTTACATTTCACACTGTAGCTGACCGAGTTCAGTCTGACCCACTTCATCATCCAGCAAGGGAGGGAAATGCGGGCACGTTATACGTCCAGATGTTCCAACAGGGCCCGTAAGTTCGAAAACGCGGGGGCCAAATATTTCGCCCCGCTCCACGCTAATGTCCTATTCTAGGGCGAAATATTTTGCCCCTGGAGTTTCGAACTTACGGGCCCAGGACTTGACCTGACCGCAGTTCCCTTCATCAGGGTTCTCTGCCAGCCAGACTGCTACGCAACAGCCACACTGCATATTTACCCACTAAGTGCCAAGTCCGACCTACAGATGGCGCCACGAGCCAGACGAATCGTCACGTCCCGCAAACAAACTGACCCCTGGCGGAGAGGTTGGTTACTACGGCCCGATGGTTGGGGAAGCACGTCCAGCCGTTATCCATCCTCCCGGTCACCTAATGCTACCACTTCCCCCCCCCCCCCACCCACAAACCTACACACACAACCCGCCACAAGACAGGATATCAAAGATTTGCTCCCTGTTACCTGTATCCATACGGAGTTTAATATAAGAACAGCCACGGTGAAGTGATTGAAATGTTTAGGTCACATATACTGTACATGAAGGCTAGATTGAGGCAAAGAAGTCTCACGGGACAAAGAAATGGGGTTGGGTAAAACATTTCTCAGGTACAGGTACCAGGGCGCGAACCCAGAACCTGTTGATCTGCAACTGATCCTGCTTACCCACTAAGATAGAGAGGTTTCCTGGAGGAGAGGTGGCGGCTACGCGCTCCCTTCACACCTGAGCGATGATACGGCAGATCGTTTTGATGAGGCGATTATTTCTCAGCCAACCCCTTTATTATTATTATTTTAGGACAATGCTAAAAACTTACAATTTGTTACGGAGACACGTGCAGTAAAAGGGAAGGCATGGAGAATATCCACAAAATGCCGGTACCAGCCAACCCCTTTATGGTTGGTCTACATACTGACATTCCGGTACCAGCCAGCCCCTTTATGGTTGGTCTACATACTGACATTCCGGTACCAGCCAGCCCCTTTATGGTTGGTCTACATACTGACATTCCGGTACCAGCGAGCCCCTTTATGGTTGGTCTACATACTGACATTCCGGTACCAGCCAGCCCCTTTATGGTTGGTCTACATACTGACATTCCGGTACCAGCCAGCCCCTTTATGGTTGGTCTACATACTGACATTCCGGTACCAGCCAGCCCCTTTATGGTTGGTCTACATACTGACATTCCGGTACCAGCCAGCCCCTTTATGGTTGGTCTACATACTGACATTCCGGTACCAGCCAGCCCCTTTATGGTTGGTCTACATACTGACATTCCGGTACCAGCCAACCCCTTTATGGTTGGTCTACATACTGACATTCCGGTACCAGCCAACCCCTTTATGGTTGGTCTACATACTGACATTCCGGTACCAGCCAACCCCTTTATGGTTGGTCTACATACTGACATTCCGGTACCAGCGAGCCCCTTTATGGTTGGTCTACATACTGACATTCCGGTACCAGCGAGCCCCTTTATGGTTGGTCTACATACTGACATTCCGGTACCAGCCAGCCCCTTTATGGTTGGTCTACATACTGACATTCCGGTACCAGCCAGCCCCTTTATGGTTGGTCTACATACTGACATTCCGGTACCAGCCAGCCCCTTTATGGTTGGTCTACATACTGACATTCCGGTACCAGCCAGCCCCTTTATGGTTGGTCTACGTACTGACATTCCGGTACCAGCCAGCCCCTTTATGGTTGGTCTACATACTGACATTCCGGTACCAGCGAGCCCCTTTATGGTTGGTCTACATACTGACATTCCGGTACCAGCCAACCCCTTTATGGTTGGTCTACATACTGACATTCCGGTACCAGCCAGCCCCTTTATGGTTGGTCTACATACTGACATTCCGGTACCAGCCAGCCCCTTTATGGTTGGTCTACATACTGACATTCCGGTACCAGCCAGCCCCTTTATGGTTGGTCTACATACTGACATTCCGGTATCAGCCAGCCCCTTTATGGTTGGTCTACATACTGACATTCCGGTACCAGCGAGCCCCTTTATGGTTGGTCTACATACTGACATTCCGGTACCAGCCAGCCCCTTTATGGTTGGTCTACATACTGACATTCCGGTACCAGCGAGCCCCTTTATGGTTGGTCTACATACTGACATTCCGGTACCAGCCAACCCCTTTATGGTTGGTCTACATACTGACATTCCGGTACCAGCCAACCCCTTTATGGTTGGTCTACATACTGACATTCCGGTACCAGCCAGCCCCTTTATGGTTGGTCTACATACTGACATTCCGGTACCAGCCAGCCCCTTTATGGTTGGTCTACATACTGACATTCCGGTACCAGCCAGCCCCTTTATGGTTGGTCTACATACTGACATTCCGGTACCAGCGAGCCCCTTTATGGTTGGTCTACATACTGACATTCCGGTACCAGCCAGCCCCTTTATGGTTGGTCTACATACTGACATTCCGGTACCAGCCAGCCCCTTTATGGTTGGTCTACATACTGACATTCCGGTACCAGCCAGCCCCTTTATGGTTGGTCTACATACTGACATTCCGGTACCAGCCAGCCCCTTTATGGTTGGTCTACATACTGACATTCCGGTACCAGCGAGCCCCTTTATGGTTGGTCTACATACTGACATTCCGGTACCAGCCAACCCCTTTATGGTTGGTCTACATACTGACATTCCGGTACCAGCCAACCCCTTTATGGTTGGTCTACATACTGACATTCCGGTACCAGCCAACCCCTTTATGGTTGGTCTACATACTGACATTCCGGTACCAGCCAACCCCTTTATGGTTGGTCTACATACTGACATTCCGGTACCAGCGAGCCCCTTTATGGTTGGTCTACATACTGACATTCCGGTACCAGCCAACCCCTTTATGGTTGGTCTACATACTGACATTCCGGTACCAGCCAACCCCTTTATGGTTGGTCTACATACTGACATTCCGGTACCAGCCAGCCCCTTTATGGTTGGTCTACATACTGACATTCCGGTACCAACCAGCCCCTTTATGGTTGGTCTACATACTGACATTCCGGTACCAGCCAGCCCCTTTATGGTTGGTCTACATACTGACATTCCGGTACCAACCAGCCCCTTTATGGTTGGTCTACATACTGACATTCCGGTACCAACCAGCCCCTTTATGGTTGGTCTACATACTGACATTCCGGTACCAACCAGCCCCTTTATGGTTGGTCTACATACTGACATTCCGGTACCAGCCAGCCCCTTTATGGTTGGTCTACATACTGACATTCCGGTACCAGCCAGCCCCTTTATGGTTGGTCTACATACTGACATTCCGGTACCAACCAGCCCCTTTATGGTTGGTCTACATACTGACATTCCGGTACCAGCCAGCCCCTTTATGGTTGGTCTACATACTGACATTCCGGTACCAACCAGCCCCTTTATGGTTGGTCTACATACTGACATTCCGGTACCGGCCAGCCCCTTTATGGTTGGTCTACATACTGACATTCCGGTACCAGCCAGCCCCTTTATGGTTGGTCTACATACTGACATTCCGGTACCAGCCAGCCCCTTTATGGTTGGTCTACATACTGACATTCCGGTACCAGCCAGCCCCTTTATGGTTGGTCTACATACTGACATTCCGGTACCAGCCAGCCCCTTTATGGTTGGCGGTACCAGCCAGCCCCTTTATGGTTGGTCTACATACTGACATTCCGGTACCAGCGAGCCCCTTTATGGTTGGTCTACATACTGACATTCCGGTACCAGCCAGCCCCTTTATGGTTGGTCTACATACTGACATTCCGGTACCAGCCAGCCCCTTTATGGTTGGTCTACATACTGACATTCCGGTACCAGCCAGCCCCTTTATGGTTTGCGGTACCAGCCAGCCCCTTTATGGTTGGTCTACATACTGACATTCCGGTACCAGCCAGCCCCTTTATGGTTGGCGGTACCAGCCAGCCCCCTTTATGGTTGGTCTACATACTGACATTAGACAGATTGATAAGAGCTCACTCGACCAGAATGAACCAGCAAGTTGTTTACCTTGGCAAGTCGTCCACCTGATCAGAACCGATAAGTCAAGAACCCTCATGATGACGACCAATTATATATAGGGTTGTTGTGGGTGTAAACACGTTATTGAACTGGCAGGAATCGCCCTGGACGATAAAGGATGGATGAATGACCCATGCTCCAGAATAGGCGATAAAGGATGGATGAATGACCCATGCTCCAGAATAGGCGATGAAGGATGAATGGATGACCCATGCTCCAGAACAGGTGCCCGGGTCCCTATTTGAACCCAGCATCTATTGATCTGTGGTCTGGTGCAGTCACCACTACACTACACCAAGGAGGCATGGTACTAACATACCCCAGCCAGCTGCCCGTGGCGCTTAGTAACGACATATCACACAGGATATACACCGATCACTGGGTTGACGCCTACTCACAGGACCTACAGTTGGATGTAAAATATTAAGTACGAATCGGCAGCAGGGCGAGGCAAATCGAGATTCAATTTGCTGACACCCACGAACACCACCATTTCACGCTGGGTGGGGGTGGGTGGGTGGGTGGTGACGAAGGGGCGGGGTGAGTGGGTGGTGGCGGAGGGGGTGGGGGGGGGGCAGGGTGGATGTGTTGACTCGCACGTCCAGAGGCCTGAGTCACGACCTGGGTGCTTACAAACACCGCTCTATTACCTAACACACACACACGATAGATACACCGTTATAACACATACAGACGTTGTGGGTCGAAGTGACAGTCGCTATCCGGGTTGGATCGTACCCGCCCGGAGTCCAGTCGAGCAGAAGCCAAAACCGGCCCAGATCACGACTCACCCACCACGCTGGGTGGTGATGGATGGAGAATTTTTGCCAGTGACGCAAGAGATTGATGAAAAAAAACCCAAAAAAACGAAAAGTGGAAATCACGCAGGAAGAGTCACAAAACATACACCCACACGAGACTACCGCGAGATGTGTTCGGCCTTCGACTTTCGCTGTCGGTTTGGACCGCACGTTGCCAGGACCCACGTGACCGCGACGTGACCGACGTGACAGTTCAGGGGGGGGGGGGGGCAGAGACACATGGCGGGGAGGGGGGGTGCAGTCATGTTGACCCACTCCCATTCTCCACCACACACACACACAAGACCAAAAAACCATGGCACATCTGCGCAAGGAAAATCAGTGCAGTAGTTACCAATCAACAACAGATGTGACGTAATTCTATCTACCGCAGCTTTTCTTTCAAAACGATGTTTGCCTGGAAGGAAGACTGTCAAACGCCAGGGACGCAAGGAAGTGTGGAGGAAAACCAGCAACTCGCTCAAGCAGAAGATCGAGACCACTAAGATATGTACCGTCCTTAATACTCAAGGATCAACAGCAAACGTGAAACCAGTAGATGATTAAAGAACAGTAGTTGATACATGTTGATATCATCCACGGATCCATGTACTGGTATATCCCACGCACCCGCCATTTCCAACCACACAACAAACATGTCAACCAGCAAGTCAGCTAGTCAGCAAGATTCGTAATCCTGATTAAAGCTCGCTTTCGCAGCCCGAAGCGAAGTCATAATAGCCATCGATTCGTGATCCTGACGAAAGGCCGGAGGTAAACTCATTATAGCCATCAATGATCCTGACGAAAGCCCGGAGGTCGGAACTCATAATAGCCATCAATGATCCTGATGAAAGGCCGGAGGTAAACTCATAATAGCCATCAATGATCCTGATGAAAGGTCGCTTTCGCAGCCCGAGGCAAACTAACTTGTTACTGGCGCGCTATATTTTTATTCCAATATGCGGTAGGCGAGCATTGTCTCGTCACACATCCATTGCGGACCAGACCGACGCCGTCTCACACACACATGTATATTACCCCCGACCTGACCATTGGTACCACCCCTGGGGATAGCCTGAAAAGACGTTACTCAGCTTACGGCAAGATAACTTTGATGTCGTCTCATTGCCAACTGTCTTACGACAGTAACGTCTTGTTTTCAGGCTACCCTGGGGACTGACTTCAGCCAGCCCATCACTAACCTTGGTGTCGATCTGGTCGAAGTACACGTAATCCTGGGAGTAACGATTCACTCTGATGGGAGACTCCATGTCTGCCGAGGTCTGTCTGTGCGTCCAGGCGGAGCAACCAATAATACAGTGTGATCCAGTCACCAGTCACCAGGTAGGGGGCGCTATTGCACGGGCCGTACAAACACAGAACCCTCAAGATTAGCTTATATCCGCAGCACGCTGACGACCAGTTATCACCTCTCCGCGGACTCCGACGAAGCCTTCATATGTAGCCTCCTGAGCAAGTTCCTTATTTAAACTCCAGGTTCGTGTCACGTGTTGACTTGGAGTCTATAAATGGCCAATTCCGGTAAGTCGATAAACAAATCCAAATACGGATCAGGATAACCGTTGGTTTTCCGTTGTGATCCAGAGATAGCGGGTCACACGACTGCCGGACTTCCCGCACCGGCCGGACGCATGCAGTTAGTATCCAGTGACTCCAACGGATCCCGCATGTGAGAATGGGCAAACAATCCAGAGAGAGAGAGAGAGCGGGACAGTAGCCGCAGGGGCAGGCAGTGACGTGGGTGAATCACAGGGATCCAGAAATTACCCGAGCCGCTGGATTCCTGACTAAGGATCCATACACAGCAACAGCGTGGGTCCCGCGGATATGGAAAGCGAATGATAGCAAAAAAAACAAATAGCTGTCAGTGTTAATTACGCAATGCGAGAAGTAGCAGTCATGGATATGTCTGTCAATCAACAATTAACCCTTGCGTAATGACCGTCGTAGAGAGGGCCATCAGCTCTCGCAATAGATGTCTGTACATCCCGGATTGAGGCGTGTGAATATACAATATCCGTTTTGGTAATTATCATGTGCAGCGATCCAGATTGGCATCCACACACTGTCTCATGACTGAAGCTATTTGCATATGAAACAAATCCTGGGACACCACCACTGTACGACCTGTCACACACCACACAGCGTCCGCGGCTTCCGTAATGCGGTCCACACGTTGAACTGGGGTTGATTTCTGCAAGCGATGGTGGCGGAGAGTGACTGTGTTAAGTATCCTTCTAAAATGTCCGTCAGGTGCTCATCTCTCTTGTCGCCGAGACCCAAGCCTTATTCACTCCAGCATGGCATTTATTCTGAATATTCGATGGGCGTGTTTGTTAACTTGTTTCACTCAACGGGTGTATGATGCCACCCTGGAGGTTAATCACGAATAACACTGTCCACAAACACTGAGCAGATCAAGCCATGCATCAGTTATGGAGGACAGTCTCCGTGCCGGCCGCGTTTATAAACGAACCACTTGTCGGCTCGGCTCGGCGCTCGCGACTAAGTGAATTGCGGTCGCCAAGTGAGGCGACGCCCGGTATGACAGTCAGCCGCAGGCAGGGTAGGGTATCAGGGTATATGTTTAACTGGTTAACCGACGCGGGGTGCGAAGTGAAACCAGTCGGCCAGCCAAGCCGTCCGTCAGTCAGTATATCCGTACGTCAGCCCTGATCGGCATCACCTCTAAATATGATCAGATATGTTTGTCTGCTTCTCGGTCGCCTATCTCCTCTCCTCTCCTGCCCCCCAGGTGGGTCCTGTCACGAGCCACGAGTGTTTACCAGCAGCCCAGCACGGCCGAGCAGGGACAGGCCCAGTTGCGTGGTTGGCACAGAGCCATAGACCCAACTTTGGTACGAAGTGGATGGGGGTTGGAGGGGTTGTCTGAGGCTAGGCAGGTGGTGTAGGTGCTGGGGAGGGGGTGGGGGGCACATTTCCAGTGAATCGCTCGGTTCGGTGACCACATATTAAATGAGCGATATTACAGCATTCTCTAATATAAGCTCCTTCTGTTTACTCATCTTTCAACAATCGAAAAATGCAACAACAACAACAGATGAATAATATTTTCGAGGCCGGAGACGGCTCTTGAGTGGGTGATTCTGGCTATTTAATACACCAAGCGGCCCGGTAATGCTAATCCTTCTGTGTATAAGATATATAACTCTCCCTGTATGCATATATATACATAGATATATACCCGGTATACATACATATATATATACTTGTTGACTCGGCTGTCTATGATTGACCCCAGGCCCCCTCCTCCTCCCCCGTGAGTAATCGATTCGTGTAAATCTACCTCCCAGCATTCCGGTGGCTGCTCTGTCTCCGGACAGTGTGGATTACACTGGATCCAATGCATTCAATGTCAATCAGAATGCGGTGTCACCACGCGATCGCGCTGCCCACTGGTGACAGTGACAAGAACTGCGAAATATGGCGAGAAGTAGGGAAAACAAGTATTTGCACTATGTTGGCTGGCATCGTGCGTCTGTTTACTTTGCCAGGCCGCCAATGTAGCATTGCGTTGTATATGTCATGGGCGTAGCGGGTGTGAGGAGGGGATGGGAGGGGAGGCTGTCCTGCTGCGGGGGCTGGGGGGGGGGGGGGGATCTAACCCTGGTGTACCATATATATATATACATGTATAGGTCTCTAAAGCTTGGATAGCGCCACGTGTCTTCCCAGAGGGGGACCACGTGCTGAATGATTGCCACCCCCTGGTGTGTATTGTATTTAATAATAATGTTAACGTGTTTACGACTTCGCCCCTTGAGGGTAGCGTGTCGTGTATAGTTGTAAGGCTATCTGTGATCAGGGCGAGTCAACCAGCCATCATAGAGCGACGTCGTGGATATAGATAAGTTATCATCGCCGCTAACCAATCGCGAGGGGCTAGCCATCGAGGAAGGTCGACAACACACGTTTAACCGGCCGTCGCGGTACCGCTGCCCCCCCCCCCCCCCCTTCTCCCTGTCTCTTCTCTCTCCACCCTTCAGATACCGTTATAACTCAGGGACAAACACAGCGGCGCAAAAAGGCGGGGGTATCTATATATATGGAACGCCATCGCGAGCGATACCGGATGAGCATCAAATGGGGTAAAAGGGGAGTGCAAACCCACGGGGGGCGCTGAGGGGTAAGAGCATGGTGGGGGTGAGTTATTGGTACATCAAGCTCCTTCACGCATCACCCCCACCCCCCTCTCCCCCCATTCTATAGCCCCTTGACGCTATGGAATGCGTCAGCACTATAGTTATAAAGACTGACGCAGGGAGGTATGTCAAGATGGCCGCGGCTTGGGGCGATATGGACCTCTTGATCAAAGCGGCCCAGGGGCGAAACAACACGTGTCCGCCTTACGAATAAATACCCAGCCACACACACACCATGCACTGACACTGCACCCAGGGGAAGACCGATGACCGTCCACTGAGTACCCCTCCAGCCTCCACTCCCCCCCCCCCCCACCTCTTGAATATCGCACGGTTACCTGGTGATGTACAGGACCCCCGGGAGGCACGTGCTGGGGGTGGTGGTGACGGGGGAATGGTGTGAATGATGATGGCGGTAGTGCAAATGGTGCACATGGCGGTTATGGTGGTGCACATAGTGATGGCGGTGCACATGGTGATGGTGGTGCACATGGTGATGGTGGTGCACATGGTGATGGGGTGCACATGGTGATGATGGTGGTGCACATGGTGATAGGGGTGCACATGGTGATGGTGGTGGTGCACATGGTGATGGTGGTGGGGCACATGGCGGTGGTGGTGGTGCAGATGGTGATGGTGGTACACATGGTGATGGTGGTGCACATGGTGATGGTGGTGGTGCAGATGGTGGTGATGGTGGTGCACATGGTGGTGATGGTGGTGCACATGGCGGTGGTGGTGGTGCACATGGCGGTGGTGGTAGTGCAGATGGTGGTGATGGTGGTGCACATGGCGGTGGTGGTGGTGCACATGGCGGTGGTGGTGCAGGTGGTGGGGTGGTGAGGTGGTGGTTGTGGTATAGTGGTCACAGCGACTGGTATTCGTTGTGGAGGTGGTAGTGATAGCAATGCGTCTTTAGTTTGTCACCACCCATCATTTATCATACACACTTACGACCAACAAAACGTGACGAAACATGAGACAGTGATCAAAGATTATCAACTAAGATAACACAGACATCATCCCTCAGCTATAACTATGAGTATGAACTGCAAAAAAATGGACCAAAAAATATCCCAACAGTGCGGGCGCCCCTCCACCTCACACCCCTTCACCCTGGCAACGACTTGTTCAGCTTCGGACAGGGTTGGTGTGTGTGTCGCCTTCGAGTGTCTGTGACTGGGTGGGTGACAACCCCTCGAGTGTACGCGGTCCAGGCAAAAGATTGCCCGGAACACCGGCAGGACGAGCCCTAGAATACAAACCTCCTCTCACCTCAATACAAAACTGTCTGACACACGCAAACGGGACAGGGGGAAAAACTGACGCGATGCAGTTACCATACATGCATAAAAGCAGATGGCGTATGCGTGATCTGTCCGACTGATATGAACAGAATGCCATAGATAGCAGCTCCTGGTGGTAATAGAAGCATGGCAACCGTGCTCTAAATAAAGCTTACATCTCATACGTGACCTGAAGGTTTTAACGGAGACTTACTCGTTGCCTCCTTATTATGGAACAGAAGACAGCATTTATGGCCATTAAATAACAGAGAAAGAGGTCAATCAAAACGCGCTCATAAAAATACCCATGAAAGTGACAAATGATAAATGGTTCACCAATTATAACACTATTATTACTAAGATGTATATTACACAGGGATGATAAATGTTTACTAATTGTAATAGTATGACCATTTATCAATCACACCTCTGTGTAGGTAGGGGAATCTGGAATCATGTCTTCGCTCCCCACAACGCTACCCCGTTGGAGATGACTTATTAAAAAATATAATTGCAGACTTTTTGCTCAGAAATTCTCATTCTCATTTTACATCGCGTATGATAAACATCATTGGCAGCGAGGCTCTCTGTAGCCTTGTCTAAGCCAGGAGTATCGGAGCACGCCAGGGTAGTTATTAATCATGGCAGGTGATTTCAATGCCATTTTGCGCATAACTTCACGAATGTAGATAATTCACGGCCAACGTCATCACATTTTTATCCTTCTCAAGCTACTTTACCCCTCCTCGCCCACCACCCCCAGCCCCCTCAGGCAGCCCGCCCTAGGGTCACTGGAGCGAGTCCAGTGGCTGAGACGACCACCCTGGGTGGAGGGGGTGGGGGGATGGGCAAGAGGAGGGGATATGGTAGGGGTAGGTAGAGATGCACACGTGCATGCGTCTTCGTGTCTAGATGTTAAAGACCAGATCGGAATGTGGCAGTCTAGAAGGATATTCGAGGACAGTACAACAAAGAATAATGGGGAGGCGGTGGGGGGAATGCTGGCGGAGAGGGGGTCGGGGCTGGCTCAGAGGGATGGTGTACAATAGCGAGGGAGAGAGAGGGGACCGCGAGGAGTACAGTACGAGAGATGGACGGGGACATATCAATTTGCGTCCCCGCCCTGACCGGGGTGTGGGGAGTGGCGCTGATCAAGGCTTGGGCGTTACTCGCAGTCAGATGGCCGCTGCTGTCTATTGTCAACTCAGAGGTTCTTTTTTTAAACGGTGTGAATTGAAGGTCTGTCACGGTGGTATCTTGGGCGCCAGTTTTGTATCCCTGGCGTAAGTGTTGTAAGACAGGGTGGTATTAATAGCGTATCGGTGATGTTTTTGGCGTATATGTGGAGTATTTTGGCGTATGATGTCCTGTAGGCGTGAAGATGGCATGGGTAGTGCAGGGGTGGCGTGGAGGGAGGGGAGGGTGCATGGGTGCCGGGGTTGTGTTTTCCGGGTTGATTAGGGTATGTTATAAAGACTAGAGATATATTTGGCGTAACGTTGGCGTACTCGCCGCCACAGGATAACATTCTTCGTGCCACTGATATGCATAAGGGATATAGCATTGCATCTGCCGTTATGGAAACAAATTCCTGCGCTACGGGTGCACCTACAGGGCGTGAATGTATGGCGACTTGGGTGTGTTACCTATGATGCACTCAGCATGGGAAAGATAACCTTCTTTTGTGAGATGATCTACCTCGGGTTATGCCCGCCAGGAGGCGTATCGGTATTATAAAGTGGGGAGCAAGACAGGGTATCCCACCGCGCAAGGTCATGGTCAAGGTCAAGGTGGGTATTGACACGCACCCTGATGAGCTGACAGTAACTATGGCACCCGCTCCCACCCACCCTCACCCCTGCCATGACTGGCTGACCCCTCCACAACAGCTCAGGGAACCCCCGCAAAGCCCCACTAGAAAAAAAACCCGAAGAACGCGACTGTTGCGAAAAGCGACCACACCTTGTCGCCACCTTATCTATAAATACACGCTGACCGTATCTATATCCAGGTTAGCCATCCTCTAAGCGAATTGACACCAGCCACGGCGGGTACATGGCCCTCCATTCCCCCCCGCGCCCAGACTCCGACCCTAACCACCCCCACCCCCCGCCCGCCTACCCAAACCAACCGACTTCATCCCGTCGCCTCTGTTATGTAAATACACGTGATTGTGAAGCGTGACTTGTACCGAGGTTCGAGACTTTATGGCGGGAAGCACTGGTTTCTCGCTCCTCGGGTACATAAAACACATGTATGAATACAAAAAACGAACGTGTATGCAGGCTTGTAGCTTAATATCGTAGCCAAGGTTGCGCCATATTCCGTTCTATTTGCTTAAGGCAGTTTCTATATTTTCATGCATCTTGTTGCCAAGAGAGCCGCCCATATTCTCCACCATTTACGGAAGGGGCGAGGAACAGCTTCAAGGCAGCGACTAGCATATATAAGATAGAACACGTGTCTACACATTCTCGATACGGCGAGTAACCAGTGGGCAGGGAACTCACCTCCTTCACGTCGCCTACGTGGTTGCCGATACCGTTCTGTATCCCGGGGGAACTGGTTGCCATGACAACCTTACTGTGGAGGCCACTGTGCATCTGGGGGAAGCCCAGGGACCTCTGAAGATAAACAAGACAAAGATGAAATATCGCACCACATAACTACTATAGTCTGCAAGCAATTTAAAAACTTGAATTTTTGTTAAAACAGTATTAAAAACATTATCAAAGGCGTAAAATGGACAATTGAAGTGGTGATAGTTTAAACAGTATTTGTTTTTACGTTAATGATTAACTAACATTACAATCAACACAACCGTCAGAATTGTAATTTGTGTAACTATTTCATGTAATATGTGTTAACTTTGTTTTTCACAAATTGTCCCAGGGTTATGACGCATGTCCTTCAGTCAAGATCACTATGTATAAGCTCATTGGAGGACCTTCATTTATCTGACATATTACCAGCTAAAAATGTACTGCGGTCCTCAGGCCCCTCTTGACCTAGATCTTAAAGGGTCGCATCTGCACGTATCTGGGATAAAGCCGACCGCTTCACTACCCGCTATGAAGCCGCGTTAGTATGCTGAGTGGGTGGCGCGAACTAGTCTTCCCAGGACTCGTAGAATCACAAACTATGCTTCTAAGAGTGACAACATTGTTCATGTTACGATAAGACTACTACGATCAACAGGTCTGAAGTTCTGTCGACAGATAACCGGGTTGCTTCACGGTGATCGGTAGCGGTAGAAATGCAGCTTTTCTTGGAACTTTAACCCGTCAAATATTTGTTGTAATAACACCTTTAAGATTAGATTTAGATCAACAATCCCGCGGGTCGGTCCTGAGGCGACGAATGACCAACGACTGAGCACAGAATGGCGACGAGACTGTCGAGAACGTTGGCCACGTGACGCCTGCGCCTGACGACACGCGCTTCTGTCACGAGAGTCCTATATTAGGCAATGGCGACATGAGGAAGTGGCGACATGGCGACATGAGGCAATGGCCACATGGCCCGTTGGGGAAGGTGGTCGGGTTTCCAAGCTTGCCAAATTCCATGTGAAACCGACATGGGGAACTAAAGATATGTCGTCCCCCGCGATACGGAGAGTACGTCGGCTGACTAATGATCCAGGAAGTGGAGGGCCCACTGTATCGCTTTACATAATCCCGTGACAGCCCAACGTGAGGCTTAACACCGGATTTAGGGTTTTACTCAAAATGGAAACCCAAAATACCCCAATGACTCATGACAACTATAACAAGCTCTAATCTATCGCAATATATATATATTAATAGCCATGGGTAATGAAAGCTAGATGAAGCACTGAGCTTATTCCTACTTGTGATGAGAAGGCTTTAGATTCATATCTATACTAATAAAAGGAAGCTGTCTGTCCCACTATGCCGCGGCATGCAAGAGCGCATTGGCCCCAGCAGCCGCCTTGAACCTATATCCAACCGAACCACTGCATGCATGCACTGTATCGTCCGCCTTGGATGTATCCACATTGTCGCTCTTAGATGTGTCAACGCTATCGCATGTGTCAACACTACCGCTGGGTGCTTATCACCTCATCCCGCACATAATATCGCTTTCGGGTGCTTATCCCGCATGGTGACCATGTCTGCGGCGGGCTACCTGGCTTGGTGTGAACAGTAATAATATTTTTCCCAACGCCTTATCGCCCGAACCGTCATCAAAACAAACAATCCCGTACTGTCCCGCGTCCACAATTCCCATCAGTAGCAAATTTTGTCCACTGAAGGTACGTTAAATGACGAACAACGGGCGGGAAGCAGCCCCTTGTTTTACTCAATCAACCCCCTTTTTTTTACTCAATCAATGTATGAGCTTGGGCCTTAGTTTTACAGGACTGATATTCGTTTATTAGCGTGCCTTAGCCGTAATTTGAGTATTCTGTACTGGATGCACAATAATTGCACAGAAATTGTTTAAATATCCTTAACACATATGTCCCGTTATTCAGTAGCTGCCGGTCTTAATTTATGTCAATATAACTAGCCGCCACGCTCGTTCATTTCTGCCCAATGTCTACCTTCTGCCTGCTACTATTTGACGCATAAAACAAAATACTGTCATACTGTTATTTCTTTCGCTTATTATTACGAACGCTTATTAGTACGGCGGCTAGTACACATACATGATGACACTCTGCTTAGTGGTCTGAATTACGTTTTAAGGGTCTGGTTGAGTTGTGATACCCTCTGGTGAGCGGTTTGGTAACTATTACACCACTAGTGTACTATACGGTGTTTATCAATGCGGTTAGCAGTGGTAGGCTTGGTGCAGGCAAGAAGTGTTTCGTCACACATGTCAGGAGTCCCTTCCCTGCGGGCGGCAGGGCCTACAGGAGTCCCGTGAAGCTACTCACACAGACAAGCTTGTCAACACCTCGTCCCTATGGTATAAAAATCGGTAAACAAAATTGCTTTCCGAGAGTTTTCAAAATCCAAATGACGTCACACAGTGAAGTTGATTCCGGTATTGGAGGATCATATCATTGTTAGTCTCCAAAATGTCAACCCTCCGCTACCCCCACCACCTCTCCCTCCCCTTCCTCTCCCCATGTCTGGAGTTTAGTTTTTACTCCCATTGGTGTGTGTCATAGGATCACCGGATTACGTCAAGACATTTCCACTCTCCTTCCTCAGACTTCCGAAACGCGGCGCTACTGGTCTTTTTTTCTATTAACCAGAATGAAAGGAAACTGTTCGACGAGTCATGCCGACGTGACAAGAGGGCCGTATGCACAGGGACACAGACGCTCAAATATCGGGGTAACGAGAGTTCTCGCGCACGTAACCAGAAGAAGAGAAAACATACAGGTCATATTATAGCACCGTACTTGCAACGATTACGTCGTATCCAGGGCGACAACCGGCAGCCGAGAACTGGGGCCTCTAAAGTACGGATCGTGTTGCACGGTTACGGGGAACTACACTATCGTTTGTACTATGACTGTTAAAGCTATTAAGCTTAAAAACGTGTTTTTTAACAAACTCAGCATGATCTATAATTGTAACAAATGGAAATGGCCTGATTATTGCAAGAATGACCTATCCTTGTGTATAAAATTGCCTGGAACCTGCTAAAGCCCTGGAATATACACGCAATGTGTGACGTGGTAGGCTACACGCAGCGTCTTACGACCAGCTGAGCAGCCGAATTAAGGTTTCTGCCATATTTACCAACACATTTGGAGCAAGTCTTACAGTCCTACTATGTTTCTTTGCATCATATCATGTAGATTTCGATAAATAACTGGAAGTCAGAATGGGCCGGTAGGAGTGGGGTGAGGGCTGGATAGTCCACATACTGATACAACCGTCCATGTTTTAAAACAACAATGAATTCTTTCTCGCGAATCGAAACAACTGTTAAAGCTATCTCTTACTCAAACTACAGCTTTACGCCAAGTTTGCGACATATGTATAGATTAGCATTACTAACCTTGATACACATTTGATTGAATTCAGTTCTTCGAAGTAACAAGTTAACAGACATTTTCATCATGTTCATGCAACAATCCTCAAGATGTATCTGCCAAGTATCCCCCAGTGCACAGCCTGCCCTCACCTCGCCACCACTAACACCCAGGCGACACAGACAAGGGCTTTTTAACCTTGTACGACGCCGACGCACAACCCATCCACGACAAAACTAGACCGTACAATCAAGGCTTCCATATGTGTTTTTACTCCGAATCAAAGCGACTAACACAGGCGAAGAATCTTCCTTTTGTGTCGGTCTAACAATTACAGATGATTGCCTAATTATATGCCGTCTGTGGCTGCCAGGAAATGCCTCCTTTGATGTCAACCGGCTTCACTAATTACCGCCTGGAAACGCGCGCGAAATCTCGCTTCACGTGCAGCAAGCGTCCCGATAATTAGCATATCACTAGCATGACGTCCACGATGAGGGTGCGTTGGCACTTTGGGTTATTGCGGCAAACCTCAAGTACACAACTACGTCACGCCCCACTAGTCCCACTCATAATCGACTTGTTAACTGGTTTACCGCAGCGGGTGGTAAGCCATCAAGGCTTAGATACATACACCCACATCGAGATGAAAGATGCCACAAACAGAGGGGTGGACCTGACCATAGCAAGCATTATGTTATAAGAGGATCTTGCTCTGTGTGGCATGATGTCACAATTTGTCCAAATAAATAGTTTTCTTTGGGTTTATGATGGGTTGCCATAATAATATGCCCAGCCGGGTATCACTTCTTTCTCAAAACGTTGCCGGCACTGATTATATAATAGGAATTCTTAATTTATTGTTACTGTAACTGGTGAGTGATATCTCTGCAGAAGGTTGACTATATATATATATATATATATATAACATGGAGTGATAACGAATAACTGGGGTCTCACGATGTTACATTGATGATGCTCGCCTATGTTACTGCGAAATGAGGCGAAAACTACAATTCTAATGTTTGGTACTCGCAACTTTGTATCTGCAGCAACGAATCTGTCTCTGCTTGCGACTGTACTACTGTATCGCGAATCCCTACTATAGTGTTGTCATGACTGATGACTTCTCTCAGCGGAATCTAACCAAGGATATTGTATATATACACCATCCTTGATCTACCATATGTTTACCATGCGATGTCGCCCTCTAACGGCTGCCCTTGCAAACAACCCTGCATTCTCGGGTAGAGCGAGAGAGGAAGAATCGCAACGGAACATCGAAACAGGAGTAGAACTGTCCGGCATGACCCCTGGCGAATGGAGAAGTTCGGTAAACTCCTTCAAGGGATGCCACCTCCATTATCGCCCAGCTTGTTATTCGGACGAATCCTAGTCCCGCAGTCTGACCTCTCGCACGTGGTGGAAATATGAAGCAGACCGCCTAACTAAACCCCCCCTCCCCGTACCCCCTCCCCCAATCCTTACCGCTCCAGCCACCCCTGACCCGAAATGGCGCCCAATGAGTGCCCCATCCCCACCCCGGGGGGTAAGCAATCGGAGAGGAGTGAGATGTCTCTCACCAGACAGGTCCGGATGACCCCCCCATCCCCCCCCCCTCCCGCCCCGCACCCCCCGGGGCCCATGGTAACGCCTACCATACCGGAAAGAATATCGAAGCCGACGGGTGAATTCGCGCCGTCCAAACAAACACCAGACCCGGGACGTAGACTTGGCAATGCACATCCAGGTAATTAGACAGGCAGGTATGCCACCTGAACGACAACGGGGACCGGTGGAAGTACTTTTCGTGACTACACCACGACGCCACCGGTTATGACGTAACAGACGCCGAACAACTGGAGGCAACAGACAAGGAGGCTGAGGTAGGTTGATGGGAGAGAGGGGGGAGGGGGGTGAACTACCACCGAACATAACATGCCGTGGGGGGGGGGGTGTCGAGCCTGTAACTCTGGTATCTTCGTTACCTCTGGCAAAAGGGTACCCTGGGTACAGTCCCACAAATCGAGTGATAGATCCGGTTGAGAATGAGTAGTACGCAGTCAGGATTATCTTGTTCCGGTGAGAGGAGAGGGGGTGGGGTGGAAGTTACCAGGGGTCTGATGCTTGAGGAGGGGGGGTGGGGGCGGTGACAAAACGTTTAGACCAGTCTTCCGCTTTTTGCGCCCAGAGGGGACTAATAACAACAATACGGGCTGTCCTGACCCAGTGCATTTGCACGGGTGGGACTCGAACCACTGTATGGACTATTTTTACAGCCAGCCAGACACAGTCAGTGCTAGGGGTGAGCGGTAAGTGGGCGCAGTACGAGGTACGCCACGCGGTCAGCAGCCGCTGCCGGAGGCAACAGACAAGGAGGCTGTCTCGGGCATCATCTGCACACGGTAAAACATACATCAAAGGCTGGGAGAACAGCCAGGTGACAACCGGGTAACAAGGGGGGGTGGCAGATTCGTACTGTCTACCCCTCCCCCTAACCACTACCTTTTACTGCCCACCCACCTCCCCCTAACCCGTGGCTGGCACGAGGTCCGAGGCTTCTCTGGTCCGAATATCCTCTTTTGCCACGTTTTTGCCTCTCGCTATGGGTTCCATCTGGCTTCCAATTATGTCATCATTATGTCAACCTTTCCCGTCCTGAATATACAACCAACCAACCCAACCTTTCCAATCTCCTGCCCGTCCCATGCTCTCGTGTGCTAACCTTTACAATCTCTTTGGTCTTTTAACCACTACTTTTTTGTGGGTCCCAGCCATTCTGTTCTCTTATGTTCTTCCCTTATCTTTACCGCGCCACTTCATCTGTCTGTCCTAACCGATACGTTCAATCTAATCACAACAGCTTCATTCTCTCTGTCTAACCATTCTAAATTGTTTATAACCTAAAACGCTCTATTTGCTGTTAATAACAGCTTCAATCTGTTGATGTCCTTCTAACCGTCCCAATCCGTATGTCTGTCCAAACCGTTGTTTTCTCCCTCTTTCCTAACCGTCTCAATCTGTCTATCATAACTGCTCTATTCTCCCTCTATCCTAACCGTCTCAATCTGTCTGTTCTAACCGCTCCATTCTCCCCGTTCTAACCGTCCCACCATTCCTAGCCTTCCCTGGCTTTCCATTCTCCCCAGTCCCACCCTCCTTGGCCTTCCATACTCCCCCTTCCCGCCCCGGCCTCCCAGGCCTGATTCTCCCCCGCCCCCGCCCGACCCTTTCTGGCCTTCCGTTCTCTCCCCTCTCACCCTGGGACAGGTCCATCACCCACCAGACGCCAGGGAACGTTCGCACCTGTGCGGTAACATGGTCATCAGACACCCACACACAGCCGGTCGGTCCGCTCCGGTCCGCTCCGGTCCGCTCCGGTCCGCGCCGGTTCGCTCCGGTCCCCCCGTCCCCTTGCCAACTCTGAGTGCGCGTCACCCTGCGAGGTGGCGGCTAACATGGGGTATTAAATCATACATGAATTATCTAAAAGTAAAAACATTCCCTCGACGCAACAATGCATGAGAAAACAGCCGGAGCTCACATCACAGGGAGTTCTGTCACTTTTTTTGGTTTCGCCCCAGAGATAATTATACGTGACTTGTGTGACTAAATGCAAAGTGACACAGCCAGGTCACGTGGACAAAACAATTCAACCTATTGTTAAAGCCACAAACACGCCAAAAAGTTATTGAGCCCATCGTCCAGAAAAGTCACTAGCCTAACATTATCCATCGCCAAGCAAAACATACAAGGCCAACATGAAACCCATCGTAAAAAAGACCGATAACAAAGCCACACAAGCTTATGAAGGTTACGTTTATGTAAAGGGTGGATTTAATCCCCTACATGGACTAAAAAACACACTGTTGCATTTGATTCATTTATTATAGTCACATTAAACAATATGATAAAGATAAACAATCTTTATCATATACATAATCGAGTTCAAGGTAAATAGTAATTTACTTCCAACATCTCCCCAATTCAAATCCCCACTACCATCCACTGACAACCCACCACCACCACCACCCCGACCCCCACACGAACCTGGCTGATGCGGTAACCATCCACCCACAACCCACCACCGGCCGCAGGGTCACCAAAGCGGTACGCGCTGTGTGGGGGGTGGAGATGATAGGCTGGCCACAGTTCAATCCGGCCGCATCAAACACTATGCCTCCTCCGCTAATAACCGCAAAGACCCGTTTCCTGGTGCTAATGTGACCGCCGTCCTCAAAGCAGAGGTGTCCGTGATGACTCCGCCGACAGTAGGAACACCCTACGTAATCCCTACCGCCCCCCCCCCTCTGCCCCACTCCTCCCACCTCCCCCGCCACCCGCCCCCTCTACACCCAGCCACCCTGACCACCTAAATACATCACATATATATCTGGTCCCTCCCACGGGTCTCCCACCATACCATGATCCCTATCAGGGCGTCGACGGAACACCATTCCGCATTTTTATTGAGCAATTTCCGAGCAGCGACTGCCGCTGCCTCCACTATACGACACACTATACTAGTCACTATACTACCCACCATTAACAAGAGGAACGCAGTGATGGATTGGTGGTTCACGCCACATTTATGAACACATTCGTTATACATAAAGTGTACCCGAATTGAAATGTTAGTGTGAAAAGTTTCAGGTCATCGTTGTGAACAGGGGGTAAATGGGGGTAAATTGAATGAGATGGACTATCTGCATAACCATATCCCGATTACAATCCGGATTCGCGGATCCAACCTGAATCTGTGGATTTGAAGCTCAATACCGTACTACTGTGTTACTGGGCACCGAGGCGTGTCTGTATTATCTGACCTTGAGGCGACGGTAGGGCGAACTGTCTTCGTTGTCGCCATTCCTGCGCCTATTATCATAATGGAACCCTTCCGTTGTCCTGATCGGTGCGTATAAAGCGGCAGTTGCATTAGCCGTATATTCCACAGGGTTCATGTTATACTGCCTAGTGTATGGGGCTGATCTCGATTAATAGTAACTATATACTACCCTCCACCCCCAAGTCGGAAGACCCCTTCACCCCCCCCCCACCCCTCTCCCCCGCACGCCCACACTGTATCACGACATCTTACGACCTACTACAAATGACATCAACCCTGATGAGTGATGGAGGAGAGGGTATTGGGGGGGGGGTAGGGTGGAAGGAAGTACGTTGCCAAAGCAACCACCCGAAAAGGAAGATGTGATCCCTCTCTCGACCCACAGTCCAGCGCGGCGCGCACCACGTGACCTACAGAGGGGTCATTTCCGGAATTACTTCCATCTGCGTCTCGCTCGGTATCTACCCCTACCCCCCCCCCCCCCCTCACATCCCCATCCCACCACCCCTTTCTCTCTGGGAGCACCCATCTATTTATTGATTGTTTTTATGGCTTCCTGGGTCAGTGCTTCCGATCCGATGCAGCCCTATATGGGGTGGGGGGTCACTGGGTGCACGGACAATGTTGTTGCCAGCCAGGCCTCATTGTTGTTGACCAGCCTATATATCTGTGGGTTGTTTGGCGCACACTGTACCCGAGGCTGATATTACAACAATACCTCTGTATACCATATACATAGCCTATTATATATATAAATAATGTATCACCTGACACAATGAGATTAATACACCGCATAACACAGGGGTGTATGGCATTAATACACCGCATAACACAGGGGTGTATGGCATTAATACACCGCATAACACAGGGGTGTATGGCATTTCGTACATTATTAAAGTAGTAGGAATGACGCTCCGTACTGACTTGTTGCTAATATGTTCAGGCAAACAGAGTATTGGGCAACAAATAGCAAACCCGACTATCCAATACACGATAAATACGCGTACATACGGTCAGTCTGCCGATAGATTCCGCCGTCACAGTAGCATTGTTTTTAGTGTCCCATCCCGCACGCAACCCACGGCTGCACCGACCCCTGGAATAGATTTCATTACTGCGCTTGTCTCGGCACTGGGCCAGAGATTGAACTTGGAACTCGGTCCAGATACGTAGTTGGTGGTATCACCCAGCAGGGCAGGATATCCGGGGGGGTGGGGGGGTAAAGCAAGCCGAGCCACAGTGAGCCCCACCCGAGCCGAGCGGAGCCACCGATAGCCAGCTCTACTGGCTTCCTTCTGTATAGGCCGTGACGGAATCAATAAGAGAGACCCCCCCCCCCCACCCACCCTCCTCCCACCGATCTGTCCAGTCGTGAGCCCCGGTCACCCAGCGACGGGAGCCATCGGATGTATTATTAATCCACCCGAATAATGGCTGACTGCGGGTGATGGCGATAAGGTCGGGGGGGGGGGGGGAGGGAGAGGAGTGGAGGGGGGTTTTAGAGCCGAGTCCGTGCCGTTAATACGGATTTCCCAGCTATACTGTCACTGTATAAGGACACCGTGATATGGAGGTAGTCTCTCCGAATCGACAGAGCTGTAAAAGCGGTGAATTGCGGCAGATTGGTTGGTGATCCTGGTATGATGCCTCCGTTACAATCCGGGGTCATTCCTTCCCAGACCCTGCCACTGCATGGCCATATCCTCGCACCCCGGGGGTACAGTAGCTGGCCAGTAGCTAGTCGCGCTAGCTCTGGCTCCCCCCCCCCCCCCCACCACCTCCACTCCCTCCACCCCACCCTCCTCCTCCACTCCCTCCACCCCCCCACCGCCCCTCCTCCTCCACTCTCTCTTAATCTAATAGGTCGATCAATCTCGCGTATTGACCGCGTAGCTAGTTTTGGAGGGCGCCCCACCAATTTATCTTACGGGCGATCTTACGGGCGAGTTTCATATATTCCATTGGTGGAATTGTTCTTCTAAATCACCTCATCAAAAATTTTTTTTTTTCAAATCTATTAAGGCGGGTTTGGATTTTTGAAAGTAAACCAATTGTTGAAGCAATGCTTGTGAAAAATCATGAAAAAATTATGCAATACCTTTACATATACCTCCAATACGTGGGTGTGACCATGCTAAGTGTAGCAAGTAACATGGGCACACCGACGTGAGCGTATTGTGCACGTTTTTTCGCCAGGTGGCTCCATAGTTCCATTATACAAAACTCAATAGAAGAGATATACATGTATGTAAAATTTAAACTGGGAGACCGGCCAACGGGGGATGACGTTGGTATCCTACGTCATATCAGCTTGTGTTATGGGAGGCACGTGCCACAAGACTCTAGATCGTAGATCATACAGCCAACCCACACAATCCCGACACCGAGCCATATAACTGGGGCATCATGCAATGTTAGGGCTCAACCCAGACGTCAGCGGAAGCCAAAGAAGCCACATTCATCAAGCCCAGCTGTCCATCATAAGAAAAGAACCCCCCCCCCCCCCAAAAAAAAAATGATGATGGCTGCCAAGGCGGTTACCTACACGCAATCCCGACAGAATCACTAAATCCATAAAACAATACAGTTATATACAGTTATGTATGAGAGAGCGACTTCCTAGTTAACTCCATTATTCATCAGTCTGGGATCGCCAGAAATGCCAATGGTTTTTGCGCTGTTTACATCAGCCCGCTGTATGGCGTCTATAGGCCAGGCATTTCCCTCACACTTGGGGAGACAGAGTGCGGCTCTTCCGGCAAGAGGCCAGGGACCGGGGCAGGGAGTTGGCACGTGTAGACACGGGAGACATTTCTCTTCTCAGGCTATTCGATAGTTAGGCATTAGACAAGTTTACCTAGCTCGGTGTTCAGATTATTTACAGACGATGTTGTCTTCATGATGGCCACAACTTTGTAAAATAATGTCAGGTTTTTAAGTCTTCTTTTGTATACACCGCCAAAATAGCGACCCCGACAAAAAGAACGTGATAAACGGGTCACAGTCGATGAAACAATTCCTCCCAAATCGTTAAGCTCGTGCTTACATAGGAGCACGTTCGTTGCCAGGAACCAAAGTCAGACTTATAATAATTAAATTATAACTCAACAGCGAACGGGATAACTGAAGTCGTTCATTCATTCATTGGTATCGTAAAGGGAACTCTTACACCGTGGAGGAAGGGCAGCTGCGTCCACTCCTTATAAGGAAGAGACACCCCAAGGCCATGATTCACTGGGGTAGGGGGGGGGGGAAGATTGCCCCTAGCAAACCCCTCAAGCATGGGGTTGTAATGAACTCCCGGGGGGGGGGCTGCCGCACGGCCGGGGTGTGGCGTGGGGGTAGGAATGGTGGTTGAGGAGGGGGGGGGGGGTCAGACGTTAACAGCTGGAGGCTATAACGACACTTCCCAGATAGCCACATCGTCCACCAAGCCTGGCAGGGGTACCAGGGGAAAACGCCGCCAGCACGTGCGTTAGAATGCCACCCACTAATACCCCGGGTCTTTAATAAGCAGACGTTCTATGGGTCGTTCTGTTGGCCAGTCGGTAGGCTATAGCATATACAGAGAGCATGAGCTATCGTCGAAGGCGGCCACACTGTCATTACACATCATTCAAGTAGCACGTCTCGGGTAAGACATTTACCGCGTTCTCAGTCGGCGACCATCAGAATGACCACTTTCCTTGTTACTATGGGCGGGTCGTCCACGGCTTAAATACCCAGGCGCCAAAGGGTTAATGGTGTAACGTAATGCCATGATTACTACAGGGACCGTCCATTACGGACAGAGATACCGTGGAAGGGTTACGTACATCCCTCATACCATGTCCAATGGTCTGCGCCTTGGTCACGTGGTAGGTCAACCGAATGGGTCGCGAACTTTACACACAATACAAACTTCTAACCCAGTTTGGGTCTTTAGGATTTCACCTCTCTTGAAGTACAATAGCTGTCAAATGTGATTTCAAAAGCTTTTTGTCCATGTCTAACTAACCCGGACGTCGCGAGAGAGCCTTAAGAAACTCCGTGTCCATTCAAGAAGCCAAAGACAAAGCCAATTACATGGCATCCCAGTAAGATAGGAAGAGACCGTGACCGGTTAACTTAACTTTCCGTTTCATTAAAGTTTGTTATCACAGGTACGTTCTTGGAAGAGCCAATGAACAAATGCGGAGGGAGTATCTTGTAAGGGCCGTATACAAGGCGAGGCGTGGATACATTATCGCGTTGTATCCATTGTTCGTGTTTGTTTTCACCGGACTTAAATGTCCCGACGTCACCATAGCTATTCAACTTTGGTGGACCCCATATTATGTCATTTCATTCACATTGGTTTCCTACATAACAGGTCTTTTAAACGATGGTTTATATGATACTCATGCAGACGTGTTCTTGAGATGCAACACATTACATGGATACGTTTACTGTGCATTACTAGCTTCATCCATCGGGATTACAGAAATACGTTCAATGGCGTCATGGTGAATACAATGGCACAAATGAATATCCCACCTTGTGTGATTCTGACATAGGGAGTTCAAAGGTCAGCGACTGTTAACCTCCGCCCACGGCGTTATCCAAGGTGGATTAGTCTTCACGACGAGTAGGTTCTCGCCAGATAATACCACCAGTCAGCGGTGCCTCATCATCTTCCCTTCATACATCCGTGTGTTTATATCCAGGTCAGTCGCACCTGCGGTTTACTTCACGTCACATCACCGCAGAGACACCATCAGCAGCAGCACATGCCACCGGGCAGACAGCCTTCCACACCCACTGAGGGTGCACGATGCTCAGCCACTTAGATGCCAGTCTGACGGTGCGCGACCCTGGGTGGGTGGGAGCGGGACGCTGGGAGGGTGAGGTATCCAAGGCAATGATTTACACGGTATGTGTATTTATATCTAGATACACAGCCCCGAGGCGCAGAAGGACCTGTTAAATTCCAATCAAGGCGTGCTTCCCCGGAAATTCCCGGAATGTGCCGATGACTTTCCGAGGCAGGTGGGCTTCTGTGAGTGCTGTCCCCCTCGGCCTAGATGGGGCAGTCAGTCAGTCAGGCTGTGGCGGTGGGTGCGATTGTGCCGGGTAGATGGGGAGGGGGGAGGGGGGGGGGCGTGCACGCGTGCGTGAAATAGGTCAAGGAGGAGGCGAGAATAGTGGGAGGTCAATTCGGGATAACTGAAGGCCTCTCTCTCCGCCTCACAGATGTTCCCCTAGGGTGGTTCCGCAGAATGCACCTTGGTGCTGGTCTGTGTATCGCCGCGGCTAGACCCCTATTCCTTCGTTTTTACCCACCGGCCAACTCGCGCAATCCTAAGGCAGACCACTCGCTATAGATCCAGCCCGGCAGGCTACGGTAAAACAACACCTCACTTCCTGGCTCGGACTTGAGTCACACACTTTTTGTCCCCCTCAGTGGCTGCGCTTCCAGGAAGTTATGGCCTCTGGAGATTCGCTATTTCAGGCAGTCAGTCAGGCAGCGGGCAGGCAGGCAGCCAGGCAGTGAGTAAGTCCGCCAGCCGGGAAAGTAGTTCCGCGCGCCATGCAAGAGAGGGCCAGGAGGCTGGGGCCGGGTGGGGATGGTGGAGGGGGGTGGGGGCAATGACACGAGCATGGAAGGTGGGATAGAGATGGGGATCAGCAGGAATGGGGATACAGGAGTAAGGAAGGAATAATTGGTAGGCGCCGAGTTCGGGGATGGGGCGGATCGGGAGGGAAAAGGTGGAGAGAGAGGGATGAGGGAGGGAGGTGAGGTGGGGGAGGCCGAGGGCTCACCCGGGATACTTCCTGATGATAACTTCCGCCGGTCTCAGAGAGAGTAGGCCGGGGAAGGCGAGTCGACCACTAATCACCGCCCGACGCGTTTCCTTCCGCCTCTGATCCGTCGTCCGTCGACAGGTAATCCAAGCCAAGCCGGCGTCCTTAGCAACGATTCACGCGCCATTTGCCTGTGATTATTCCAAGCAGATGCGCAAAGAATCCGAGAAAAACAAATCTAATTACGCACCGTTATTTTCATGGGCTGTTGTTCCTGGTCCATACCGCACACTCTGCCTTTAACATGAAGGTGTTAGCGCATATAACACTTCTCAGTCCCCTGGCGATGATTAAACCCGACTCGTCTCAAGGTAAAGCGACCGCGAGTATCACATGGTCAGCCGCGTTCGGCGCCAGTATCCTTAGGCGACGCCAACAACTCACTCGGTACAGCGGCCGGGGTCTGTCTATAAGCCCGACACGACCAAGCAGAAGCCGCGTAGGTCCGTCCCGATCAGAGATGATTTCCTCATTGCCAAAGGATCGATTAAGCCCCGGGATATCGAGGTCGTGACCTTTTGCCCCCGTCCGAATCTCCTGAGTAGCCAGCAGCCCGCCTCGGTCCTTCCTTCACCGGCTCCGGGCGGTGTGAAAGGGGGGATAGGCTGGGGCCGAGGGGGAGATGGACAGCGCCAGCCACCCCAGCGATGGCCGGGGGAGGGATAGTGGGTGGGGGGGGGGGGGGGCGGTCCCGCTGCCAGCCACGCCAGGCAGCCAGCAGCCAGGCAGCCAGCCGCGCGGTCCTCTCGTTGCCCGACCCAGTTTTGTGGTCAATGGTCCGGGTGAGTTCATTGTGGAAGGGGAAACCAAGGGGTGGTCAGCATGGCCCAGTTTTTAACTTTCCCATGGTGCCAGTCCGCCGCAAGCATCTCGCAGCTAGCGGACGGTCAAGCTGGCGGGGTTCGCGGTGCATGTATCTCCCACGGCGTATCCAGAAACGTCACCAAGCGGGCAAGTTGCCTGCAACTGTTACCAGACGATGCATGGTTGTCGGCCTCATCAGAATAGCGCGTAAACTTATAACTACCGTCCGGGGTAGTCCTCACCCCGACCACGGGGACCACCCTTTACTCTAAACCCAATGACATGTTAGACTGGTAAGCAAGAGGGTGAGTAATCCAAGTATAACGAGTACGAGAACTGCACGCAAAAATATTCTTTCATACCCCTACAAAACAGCGACCTTTTATCGATTGGTTATGTATAGATATAGTTTTTAAACAACCACAAAAATCGACGTCGACCCAGTTAGTAGCTGCTTGGTCAGCTCAGCCAGCAAACAACTATATATATATACATCATATATATATGCATGACTCAGTCCTGCCCAGGGCAGTGTGTGTGTTGGGTGGGGGGGGGGGGCATTGCTTGGCTATCTCATCTTCACCTAGTCAACAGCATGCAATTGTTTGTGAAAACGAGGCAGCACCAGACGCATGTTTTCGCCATTCACGTTCACCCACATATTGTGCGTACCTACTCCCTATCATACCCCCCCCCCCCCCTCAGGCCGCCCTCACCCTATCCCTCTATTAACCCGCACAGTGACAACAGGCGGTGGTTGACATCTGCTTCCAACAATATGACGCCGGGACTAATTGTTCCCACGCCGTGTCCATATCAGATACATGGAAAGAGCGAGACAGGAGGGCGTAGTAAAGGGGGGGGGGCATGGTCAAAGTGTATTGGCACGCCCATAAATATCAACCAATATTGTGCGATGTTTTCAAATATTCTGCGAGCAAAAGTTGCGCAACGTTAAATCATACACATGTCGTGCCAAGGTAACTGTATTGTTACCAAAGCAATAATAGAATATATAGAAAATATATGCATGAACAAGATGAATAAGTTCACCCTTCTTTGCAAACACGGTCAACATCATTTGTAAGCAAACTACAAATCAGAGCAAACAGCAGAAACTAAAGTCCCAAAGACAACGCCCGTTAATTAATCAATAACTGACCAACACTTCCGGCGGTCAAACGAATAACCGCTTGCGTGTCCACCAGGGCGAGCCACCTAACGCCAGTCACGTGGTCGGCCGCCGTCCCCAGGGCCCGAGGATCGGTCATCATTCACTGGGCGGCGACGTGATGGGAAGCGACTCAAACCCCCCCGAGCGCCACCGTTAACCATTACCACAAACTCATTACGAGGCTCCAGCTAATGACGTATATGATGGGGAGCGACACATATCGATGGCTGCCTCCAGCTGCCGGGACCGACAATGGTATTCCCGCGAGACCGAGCGTGATTTGACGAGTTGCACGTGTCGGAGGGGGGGGGGGGGGAGGTGTAATATGGCCCTCACCTAGTCGTTACCATGGCAATTATAGCCACCGCGCCCATAACTTGTCGATTACTTTGCGATCACGCCCGCGTGTAATCGATAAGGACAATAATGTGATAATATATATTTACATCTATATACACCAGACCCCACCCCCCCTACACCAGCACCTGCGTACGTTACCCTCCACGCCCCCTCCCGCTACGAACTGGGTCGCTAATTTCATTATGCGCCTGGCCATTAACACGGCTGACTAGGTAGAAATCAATCTTTCTTCTCTATGCATAACTACCAGCCATTTCTTTAGTAATCGTGGGCGTCCCACATTATACACGATTATATCCAGTCCCGTTCGTTTTAATATGGCGATGCATAACGCTGCTGCATCAAAGGTGAGGAGGATATTTGATCAACGTAATAAATACGTAAGACGTAATAAACATATAGATAGATATATCGACGTCCACATTTACTAACATGTTGTTGTACCATTAACCAAAGCCGGGGTCTGTTTTTATGTCCATGTATTTCCATCGTCCATGGTTGACATGTATAGCAACAGGGGTCAGCCCGTGAGTAAACAACTTCATAGACACCACAGTCGACAGTCGAACCAACCATGGGACCCACCCCTTCCCCTCCGGCCTCCCCCTGCAGCTCCTGGAGCTATGACAACAGCTAGTATAGACCCCCATTTCACCCAGATGACTCCCGAACTCAAGCTACCCCCACCTCCACCCCCCACCCCCCGCCCCCACGAGATCGCTCCTGAAGCCATGGCGACAGCGAGGCGCCAGAACGAGACTCAGCATCCGGATCCAGAACAACACGTAGTAAAACAGCTCTGCAGGCCTCCCCCCCCCAGGCGGTGAGGAAGTGTGTGACCCGAACCTCCGCCAGTGAAAGTGCTTCATAAAAGGTTATATCCTTGTTGTGGCCACCCCCGCCCCCCTCCCCCTCCCTCCATCCCGCCACCCCGACTCACAAACGCACCCCAGTTAACTCTAAAGTATATGTACATTCAGACAGGCGGAGTGCTATCAATACTTTGGGTAGTAGCAGTAGTTGTTGTAGTACAAGCCTGGCTGTGTAGTTGCTGAATCTTAACACCACGAGTTTGTTTTGAAACTTAAGATAAGCGAGAGAAACAAAATGCGAAAATGATTTGCGCTCGAGGCAAAGATGGTGACATTTCGGAGCTGTTATCGCGCGGGTATTGCCTTTATCGCACGCTCCGCCATTTTACCAGGGATTGAGCGGACGCAAAAACACACTCTCGAAAAAACGCGTTTGTTTCTGGGAGAAATCAAACACCGTATCGCTCTTCCGGCACCGGTAAAGTCATTGTGACGTCAGTACTCACCCTGTGGCTTC
This sequence comes from Arenicola marina, assembly GCA_964019135.1. NCBI lineage: Eukaryota > Metazoa > Annelida > Polychaeta > Arenicolidae > Arenicola > Arenicola marina. Next base: position 22,371,290 of record OZ025251.1, on the reverse strand, counting down.
CCTCAGACGTCAGTTTCTCTATGGTTACCGTCCCAAATATGGTAGGCTGCAAGGGAGAATAAATAAATAAAATACATGTTCATCGCATGAATATCCTAGTAAAATAAACATAACTGGTATAACAAACACAAAACTAACAAAAAGATCATACAAAAATAGTGATATCATTAGGACACATCTCACCGTGGCCGTAAATCAGGTTCTGTCAGCAGTTTCGTTACATCCAATTTGTAAACAGTGAATATCAAAGTTACAATTCACATAATTAGACAACAGGATACGGTGTCAATTTCGAGTTATAATGTAATTATAAGACCTCCAGGTCCAGCCTCCGGACCTCCACACAAACACACACTATCACATACACAGAGACCGCTGTGTGAATGGGATGATCTGGACAAACTCCACATACCAAGTTGGTGTATGACGGATTAACTGGACGGATTATCCAAGCTAACTCCGGAGGTCGGGGTGGTCGGGTTGGGGGGGGGGGGCGGGCGAGAGACAGGTTGTGTGGGTGGTGATAATCCTTGTGGTATCCCAAAGAGATGATGCCGTTCTCCCGAACTGACTTGTCCGGAGGAAGCAATGCCAGTCTTCCTCCGGAGACCAGTCTGGATGAGACGGGTGGGGGGGGGGGTGGCTCCAGCAAAGGATGTGGGGGTAGGAACGGGGGGCTTGACTTTGGAGGGTGAGCTGGAGGGGAGTGGGGCCATATGGACCACAGCAGAGGCTGGTGGGGGAGGGGGAGCCTCAGGAGGTAGGAGAGAGGGAGAGGGGGGTGGGGTTCTACTTGCCGTGTCCCATTTGGTTTCGTCCCATCCCAGCTCACCCGTTTTCCCATATTACGTGACATGTGACACAGTGAGTAAGAAAAAACCCCCAAAAAACTAGACATTAATCTTTTAGCAGGGACCGAGACGGCGACTGGGAACGCCCCCCACCACCCCGACCCCAACCCAACGACGATACATTCGCTATTGACTCACGCCCACATAGCTTTGAAATATTCATGTCAATATAGATCACCTATATTTGTATGTTGGATTTCGGCCACAAACGCATAGAGATTTTTAACCAACAGATAAGTTGACCGACAGCTTCAATGCGTTGTTAAAAAACTAGTACTAGTACTAGTATGGTTAAGATGGGGGTTTATGATAATAAGTGTCTTTCGAACGTGGTTCGGTGTTTTTACTATGCGGAAGCCCTGAAGCGGCTTGATCATACGGAGTATCAAAGATTAAGATGACGGAGTATGATATTTTGTATTTCAACAAAAATACATCTCTTTGATATAAGAGGAGAATTTATCAAGTCTTTTTAAAAGAAATAAACAATCTAATGTTTTACGTTCACAGCGATGATGATACCAGTATCAGCCTAACATCGATAACACAAGTTATGCTACATAACACTGGAGGACAAACCAGCAACTCCCGAGTGTAATTTGCAAACATGTAGCTTAGTTAACATTCGTATTGATGGGTGCGTTATGACACGTGAGCGGGTGAACAACTGCTAAACCACTATTAGGGCGCACTAGCTGCGAGGTACGCTGACAGGTTTACAGTGTAGTTTACCGGCCCATGTAACCAGTACCAGTTGATGTTGACATCACGTGATATTAACATATTTTACTGGTGTGAAAAGTTTTGTTGCTGAGAATTATAAACCTTGCATGGAATAAAGTGAATTTCCCGTTTCAAACTAATCAGGTTAGTGCTATCGTGGTTTGCAGTATTCGTTCCTGTGCGTCTATAAAGTCTAATAGGATTGCTGTACATATCAGAATCGCTTTGCTTAGATATCAATACCACATCCAGCGTAAGTCCAACAGACTTGACAACTGAAGTTGTGGCCCACGAGGTATAAAACAACAGGGCATAAATGACATTCCCTCGTGAAGAGGAGCCATTGAAGGACGCATGGAGCTAGTTACGCTGGGACTTGAACCGGGTCTAGGTCTGCCAGCGAGCCTGCCAGTGAGATCACCACAGACCACGACAAGGGTGGCCGCACGGCACACATACTCACACACGCATATATGTGGTGACAATACAAATACTGGACAGCCAAGAGTCGCGGACTATCTCTAACGCACATGTAGTGGTACTGGACAGCCCGGCACTCCAGCGGCGGGGAGTTAAAGGAAGGCAAGTGGAAAAGATAGTGGTATTTACACTAAGAGGGGTGGTCTCTGTGCATGTGTTTAGTGACACTGACTGACCCCAGGTCACTGCTTCTACCCAAAAATACTTAATATACATATATATCTACACAAATTTTGGTCTGTATTCAAGCCTCATGGATAACAAAAAGTAGTCACCCATGTGTGTTCTATACATGTGGACTATTTTTATATAAAGCTGGATCAGTACACATAATTCTTTCTGGCAGCAGAACAAGGTCTTATATTGAATTAATTTTGTATACTGGGTAATTGATGGACTACAGTGGTGATTTATGTAATAATACCACAGTATACCAACCCATTTGGAAGATGCACAGTATCTAAAATCAAATGATTAAAGCATATGTTTTAGACATTACCACAATCTGTTACACTCTCTCAATCCTCAATATGTGTGCAGCAAAACATCTTTACAGTTCCTCACCAGTACAATGAAATATACAAGTTATTTGGTCAGCTAATTACTCATTATTTGTTACAACTACAAATTATATCATTAAGTTAATTAGGTTGGCCACTGAACTTTAATGTTTGTATTCACAAAAATCTAATGTTTTTGCCATACAGTATTATAGCTATATAATGTTTAGATGAGTACAGGCCCCCAGACAATCATGGAGATGACTACATTTTCTTACAATGGGAGTCTGAATATCTACCAGAGAATGTTATTAAATGTATATAACTGCTAACCTTACAAAGGGTGACCTGTAGCAATGCTTTTTCACCCTTTATAGCCATAACATTGAGCAGGTTGATTATGAATGCAGCAGAGAAACTGTATTTGTATGATGGGCCTGGTGCCTGAAGTTACCAATAGACTAAATATAGCAAATTGCAAAACTAATATGGAAAATAGATATATCAAGGTTACTATCACATATCAACACATCTATTCAGTAAAAGTTTACCCTAAACTTCACATTAATGAAATACAAATATAAAAATAATTCTGAAAATGTATTTGTACAAGTGCATTTTTTTTTTATATGTAAAAGAAAAATCTTATCTACATTTTCTGTGATATACTTGATATACAAATGTTTTGAAAGGAAATAAATTTTAAATGTATTTAGGCTTTTGGCTACTTGGTAGCACTGCTGATCAAACTACACCTTCTGCAATGTTTTTGAAATGGCGGTGAGTGGCAGAAGGTTTGGATATCTTGTGGGCTGATGAATTCATGAGTAGCGCTTGGGGCATTCAATCTTTGCGCCTAACTCTTCATAAATATATCTTAGATATGAATATGTGACACATATATGGCATCTTCATCACATTTTTGTGAAATCCAGAAATCTTTGTCACCACCCCTGCTCGCGGATGGCGGGCCGGGCTCGGAAATTCATAGCCCTCCAGTCTGCCCTGCGGCTAGGGGCTATGTGACAGGGCTACAGTACCCTCATCTAGTTAAGTTAATTAACTCATCTAGTTATGAGTTAATGATAATTTATTACGCTAGCGGAGATGCCAATGAAGACGAAATTGCCACAGGGTGCCCAGAAAAAACATTTTCCTTATGTACATGCTGCATGTAGGGTCAAGTCTGAATTGACAAGGCAGGTCAGAATTGGCAACCACAGACGTCAATTTGTTGCAAAGTCAAAAAATTAATTCATATCTACAGAATAGGGCTACAATCTTATAATATTATTGAAATGCACCCCATACCTTGGGAACACAGCCCACCTTGGTCGAGATACAACCTGACAACGGCCGAATGGCGAACGGCTTAACCACTCACCACACGGAGACCGGGGGAGATAATGTAAACACCATTCAAATGGCTGGTCTTACGTTCAGTCCAAGCACCAAGAACCAATCTTCAACTGTTACTTATTCCTTCCACAACATATATATCGGTTGGTGTAGTGCAGTGATGCTTTCAAAGGGTAAAGACTGTTTAAAACATGATAAATATCCAGATGTTTAAGCGCAAAGCATCAATTTCACGGCCTGGCCACACACAGGATGTGGAAGAGGCAGAGTCCATTTTGAGGGAAAACCATGGGGGTGGTCAGGTCAGCGCTCTCTCCATGCAAGCACTGAAGCAGGGCTCAAGGGCTGGGATATCCCAGAGAACCCGGTTTGTGACGCCGCTGGAAAGGCGTCTTTTGATTGGTAGCGGTAATCTGCAGCTGGGGTTTGCTCCTTGTGAGACCCATTGCTATGAAAAACTGTTATTACAGCCTGTTATCCGTGTAGTCTATACCAATTCCCTTCCCGGTTTCACCGGGCATTTTTTTATAGTCTTGGGAATTCCGGCGGCAAGTGAATTTATCAGCATGAGTCAAACATCTAGCCCCCCCCCCCCCCCCCACCACCTCATCTAGGCGTAAAAATTCATCTGACTTCCGCGTCATGGGAAAGCGTTGTTTAATATGATTGCTCAAGCAGCCGCCCTACTACTGAATCATAGCAGCTACCAGTCAACACTAATCCTTTACATGGGATTTAACACGGAAGATACTCGATGGGGAAGTGCCGTAAACTGGATTGCAATAATTTTGCTTCTTTTTCTGATGTCCTCTTGCCTGCCGATTAATTACAAATATAAATATCACATTTACCCCATTTATATATTTACACCAACAAATGTGAAAAATCCTATTGTAACTGGAATTAGCGATTCTGGGTCAAGACACAAACAAAGTTATTTTGGGGATTTGCTCTTCCCTGTGTCTCAACCACCGAGTGCCACATCCCACACCCTCCCTTAATTACCACAGCCTGACGTCTGACTTTGTTCTCCATTATAGCCCCCCCCCCCCCCCTCCACGCTCCATCCTTCCTGAAGGCTATATAAGACGCCGTCGTTCTTCCATGTAAGGGCAAACCATTGTTCCAGCATAGCTCACGTTTTACTCACGCCTAACCTTTGCTACAATAATACATTTCGTAGGTTCTAACTTAGAAGATGGACCAACTGAGCCGGCCATGAGAAGGTCGAGCGTGCTAGGCCCAGAAAATGACTGGTATATATGTATATAATTATATATATGCATGACTGGTATATATGTATATAATTATATATATGCATGACTGGTATATATGTATATAATTATATATATGCATGATATATCTGACATCTGACTCACTTACGCCCCCCCCCCCCCCCCTACTATACAAACGCCTAGGGACCCCACGCTCTATCCATGACACGTCAGGACCAGTGTGTCGGCCAGTAATTAACGTTATCATGATAACAATACATATATGCAAATTAGACCAGAAAGCAAACTTCATCGAGTGCCCAGAATGGCCTAATTATCCCGGACAATGGACACCAGATTTAATCGCCGACGTCAGTCAAAGAGGAGCTATTATTCCTAACAGTACAAATCTACGCTTAGTTCAATGCGCGTTTATAAATAGACCGTATATGTCTGGTCCATCAAACAGAGAAATCTGACCAGCTTTGCTTACACAGGCGAACGCCGCGTGATAGACGAACAGCAGTTAACTCTGTGTATGCATTGGTGACATTTAACTCGCTAGGCCCTATTGATACAACAGGTATGCATGCCGACAAGTTGATAAATCACCTGACCTGAAAATACATACATGGCATTGGTAGATCTACCACCACGAAGAGTACGTAGAGTTTGAAATACATGAGAGACCTGCTCTCCGAAAGCGAGTCAGACATTCAATGCATTAAGCAAGAATATCTCGAAACGCTTGCTCGAGGTATATGAAATACAGGACGATTTCAGGCAATCGTAAATACCCGAAGGTTGTACGTATATCTACTCGCGGTCAGGGTTCGGGGGCGGGGAAGAGATTGGAGGGGGTGGGGAGATCAGTTAGTATCATGGACGATACATACTCATCGCTATCGAAGAAATAGAACAATCCTGAAAAACGCTTCCCTAATCTCATACTTACCTTTAATTTCGTATTATTATGTATCATAATGTTAATTTTGTATCTACCTTTAATTTCGTGTTATTGTTTACCATAACGTTAATTTTAAATCTACCATTAATTTTGTATCTACCATTAATTTTGTATCTACCATTAATTTTGTATCTACCATTAATTTCGTATTATTGTTTACCATAATGTTAATTTCGAATCTACCTTTAATTTCGTATTATTGTTTAGCGATAATAATAGGTTAAGCTAATGATGGCCGCTATGACTGGTGTGGTACTGATTCTTACCCTTGGTTTCTCCGCTTGTTTCATGCCCATTGCCGGTTGACTCCTGGCCGACTGTAGGAAGACAATAAAACATTCCGTATTAATGATTTGAAGAGTTGTCATACCAGCTTAATTACATGTAGACATATCAGCGTTGTGACACCAATTATATGGGCTACCTTAATATAACACGGACATTCAGTAACAATGGCACAGATCAGTGCGAAGTGGGTGGGGGTGGGGGTGAAAACACATTAGGCTAGGCTTGTACAAAAACAACGCTCATTGCCAAATACACTCATCGTCAATAGGTTTCAGCCTTTTCCATTTCTTCAGCTAAATGAACGAGTGTAACTATTTTCCCAACGCCTGATGGCGCGACATACTGTTTATGGCCACTTGTCTTATGTCAATCAGTAGTTGTCAGCACCCTGATCATGACAACCATGCAAGGTCATGACCGAAGGTCGGTGAAAGGCTTCTTCGGCTTCCCAACACGAGATATACAGTCAGAGGCAACACCTTATAAATGCGGTATATATAAATATCACTGTAATTTGCCACTGCTGAGAAAATCACATCTTAAACGTCTTTGGTGTGTTTTTTTGCTAATTGCTTCGTAAGCTATCCCATAACCAAACACTGGGCTGGAATCCAAAGGCCAGGCTCTAATCACTCTGGGATATCGGTAGGTTCACGTCGATGTATCGTCTGGAATATTAGCACACCATAGCATGGGACACTCAGCCTTGTCGGTGTCATTCATACGTGATGTTGTTTCTGAAGATTCCGAAGATACATTATATGGCTTCGATTCCCTGTAGTGACGTCATGTTTTGCACATTTTCTTTCCTGTAAATTAGCTTTCAAATTCATTTTTTCTCAAAGCCCAGTTGGTTCTGTGACGCGGATATATTGCCATGCTAGAATATGTCCCAATGAAACATATAGGTCTATCTGCGACCGCAGTATCTCAAAACAGACAAGTGAACCGCAATTGAATTTTTCTGAATTTTGTATCGAGACAAGTCAGCTGAGCAGCTTGCTCTTGATAGACGGTTTTATCCCAAAGGATGTTTACTCGATGGCTCAGTCGAGTTTGTGTGTGTGCAGCCATTATTAACCAGCGCATAAATACAGCAGGTGGTCGCATCAATGATTCGAAGTGTATTACATGTTGTTAACGATTTACCTTTTTATGACCGTTTTAGGGCAAGTTGTACATTTTGCATGTGGCTCGTTCTTCTTGGAAAATTCATAAAAATTAAGCCCCCCTTTTTTCTGCTGAAGACACCCTTGCATGTAGGCTATACTGGTAGAGGATACAAACATTGTAGTGGTATTAGTAGTTTACACAGATCCCAAGGGTACGTATGGTATATCGTTAATTAAAAAATACAGAGTGTTTAATAAATTTGTTAATATCTATGTTAATATTAAAGATATTGATAACACAAAGAATGTATCTCAGCGGCATTGCTATCGCTACTTGATATTGCCTATGGCAATCAAATATAGAAATATATGCGCCTTTTAATCAATGTTCGGGATTCGTCGTTGCATGCGTTTTACACAGGAAACTAATCTCTGATACTTATATATCCTTTCTCTGATACCCCAACCTCCGCCTTCGACAAGACTACGGAAAGCCAGAGAAGCTTTTATTATATAGTAAAAACCTTGGTTGTCTATTCCTGCATTGCACTGAGTAACATATCTGATCGCTGATATTTATTTCCCTTGTATTCTTCGGCACCTGGCCAACATTTCTCACCTGTGATCCGTTTACAGAATACTTCAACATTTTCAGCGTTTGTGATTCCTCAGCTATCCACATCTATAATGCTATATATAGAACTATGTCCTCTCTTCCATCGCTTCCAGCTGATGCCTGATCACGATATCGGCAACAATAGTATCCAAGGTTATTCCAAAAGGTCTATCGTATCCACCTCTTTCGTCTTTAACCAGAACGCTACATACGACAGCTGAACGACATGCCAACCGATTTATACCGGCGCCACCCAAGTCAGAATTTAATAGGATGTCATGTGCTGAGTTATATACCACGTACATGTACATATATAGAGAGATCCTCAGGTGCCGCCACACTCAAGCCATGTAAAGCCGGGCTTCGTGACAAAACAGGTAATAGTGCTATCCGCCATCAGTGACGAAAAAAAACGTAGCATGTTGTACAAGTGTAGTGGTGCTCGCAAACAAAATCCCACGTAACAAGTAGAGGTCTATCCGAAAGCCGAGGTAAGTGCGTGTGACCGTCTAAAAAAACAAGGGCGCTGCTCAAGAGGAGCTAGGGCTTCTCGTGTGTCGCCGGTAACAAATCCGTTTCTCAGTGGCTATATATATATATATATATATATATAAATAGATATTTCCCCCTTCCTCTTCCTCTATGGGCTGTATGACTGACCACGTCTGGTCACGTCTTCATGACGTAAATCCGTCCATGTTTAAGCCGTATGCACGTGGCGTTCCGTAGACATATGGTTTGCTTATTGTAATCAAGACCTCGCTGTTATGTTTATACCGTTACTGTATGTCCAATGGCGACTTATTAACGTGCTAGTCCATGAGCCGCGAATTCTTAAATGGCTATTTAGTCGTTGGTTACGCACTGGGCCGAGACACATGCAGAGGGTGCGGTGGCGGGGTGGGGGTACGGGGGGCTGGGGGGTGGGCGGGCGTGTTTGTACGAGCGAGACGGCAGGGTGGGAGGGGCTGAGCGGATATAAGTGGCGGTAAACTTTCTTGACCATTGACATGTCAAGCAGGATGACGAATAAGAGCGTCTCTAGCCTACCTGAACGGGGTAGTGGGGGGGGGGGGAGTGTGAGTGGGTGTAAGGAGGGGGGGGGAGTGTGAGTGGGTGTGAGGAGGGGGGGAGGCCTATCGGATATCAGCTGGAAATAAATTAAATCACTGCGTCGCGCTTGAAGTATCACACTCACTTGGACTGACCCACTCCACCCCCGCCCCCCACCCCACCCACCCCACTGACCTTCGCCGCCAACCCACCCGCCTCGTGCACCCCCCGGCCTCTTTCCACCTCCGTAACGGAGGTCCCTCTCCGAGACCGTTGTTACCTCTCGGGCCTGCGCAGGCGGGGTGAGTAGAAGTAAGGTTTGCTTGTTATGATGTGGACAAACAACTGGAGGGGGGTGAGGGTGTCTCCCAAAGAGGATGCGGCGCCCACGCAGGTCATCCACCCCACCCCCAACCACTTGCCTTACCCCCATTCCACCCGTCTTCGCCCGTGTACTATGTCACTACCCATCCGCGACGTCGTAAGCGGGAAACGCTTTAAACTATCCGCAAGTGACTCGCGCTTCTAGCCATTCAGATGTATACCGTCATTTACATAAGATGCTTGATCTCAATAATTCCCCCCCCCCCCCACCCCCCAACCTTGAATTTATAATATTTCATATTTCATGCTACAGATCGAGGAAAGGTTATCTGTTTCGGGGTCGGTGGGCGGTCTCGACGCACATACTGGTGTCAGAAGGTTGGTGTCATTTTGCCTCGCGGAAACGGAAAACTTTTGCAGTTGACAACACGGCAATAAAATAAGATATGTATTGTAATATTAAAGATTTCATAATAATTTTGTGTTTTCTTTTCTGAGAAGTAGCCTACACGACCTCTGCATCGTTTCCCGTTCTCGAGTGAACGTCCCATCGCCCTAGAATATCTGGTATATTTAGCAAGTATATCAACAAAAACATTCTTCTGATACACGCTAAGGGTTAACGTCCTAACGTTGATAATCGCCCCCCCCCCCCCATTGCACCTCATTCAGTAACTCAAAAGTGGTCACGACAATGGTGCTGAACCGGATTGTAATGGCGTCACCGCACTCTTGACGTCAACGCTGCATTCCAGCGGTTGTCGATATTTAGTACCACACATATATGTACGTACGTCACAATGTGTACGCTGACAAGCACGTGTTAAAGTCTCCTTTCAAGACGAAGTACAAAGGGGGACTTTATCATTATATGTAAGGTGTCGCTTTTCCGGTCGTGATATTTCCACTCCACAATGAACATGTGAGCGATATTTGGCGGCTCGGTCTGTCGAATTTACATAAGACATTTGAGCAATACCTAGTGTACTATAGCATCCACCAACTTTCAAAGCAACGCAGCGAATCATAACGACATGAAAACGCCTGCGCGTTTCACATTAACGCATCATTTATGATAACTTTTCTCCCAACAATATCGAAAGGAAAATGGCACAGTTGTAAATAACTACAAAGCACTTATTATTCGGTATATATTTACATAAATTGATGGAGTGACGAGAGGGACAATCTTATCTCACAACACATGTTCAAGCAATTGTTGTCGTCTATAATGACCGTACTGACATGGCTCGTGAATCCCCGCTTATCACTGCTTTAAGATGAAGAGATTAGGATGTGACAGGTTAACAACGGACAACTTAACGCCTCGAGCGGCTAATGAAGGTTGACTTAAACAACGTTAGTCACGGGCAGCGAAGAGAAGGAGATGTCAGCGGAGGTGTTAATTATCGTGTCGGCAGTTGGAACAAAGGAAACGTGCGCTTAGGTGTGAAATTTGTAGCAAGTCACATGGTATCAAAAGCTCTTTGAGAGTCAATAAAAACACGTTCGATCTAACACGTTGGATATAGCATGCATGGCATTCGATGGTGTAGAGTGACCACTATGGTACGACATAGCCGTTTAGGATGAACGTGCGCTTAACTCCCAATCAAATGTGGCTCCTATAAGTTAACTTAATCCTCTATATCGACTTAGAAAGTGACGTGAAGTAGTTGGAGATCAATTATTAATGCGGATTTATAATTATTTATCCGATGTTATAACATTAAAAACCGCAATAACGTTTCACTTAGAAGTCTTTTATAATATTACTTCCCTTGTTATTATGTCATTTTCCGCACTTTGGTTGAAAAGCGACTTTTAAAGGCCTTGTATATGCAAGAGGATTAATGAGTAATCCAATGTTCCGAACCCTTTCATGTTAATGGGTTACTAGTCCAGCTTATATCATTGTCTTCGTAAATGTTTATTGTGAGCCTTAAATACAATCAGCAGTTAATCGACTTACCTAAGTGCATTTAGTTTATCACTGCACAAAGGTAAGCTTGCATATTAATGCAGGCATTGACATAATTACCTTATGCGATACTTTTCATGTTTAAGCATGACCTTTTTTTGCCTGTATTGCTAACATCGGTATTCCATTAAGGATTCAGTCACATCGTGGTCTATTCTAATCTTGAAGAAGAACATTTGTCGTGCAATTTACAGGTAAACATTGCTTTCAGGTATGCAGAAAGAACTCGATATCGGTGATCAATCGGCCTTCAGTTCTGAAGTGCGCGGATAAATGTTTTTTAGCGAACAAAATCTTTCCTAACCCCACTCCGCCAATTTACTTTTGTTCAACCGGTCATGAAGCCAAACGTCGTTATCATAACGTACCCCTATAACCGCCTCCCCCCCCCCCCCCCCCCGGACTATGCAGTACAACATGCAGTTCATATTCAGTACCCAAGCGAGGATCCCGAATATCGCGAAAAAAAAGGAGAGAGGTGGGGGGGAGGGGGGCGTCCAATTCCGGTAGGTATTCGAAATAGGAATCCGAATGACGCTTCGTACATCGCAGTTTCGGTAAATGATTCGGCAATAATAGTGCGTAACCTAATGAATATATAACTACTATATGACTACGGCGACTATATATAACGTCGATCCATTTTAGTTTCGTTCAACCTACCTTCCTAAGTTTGTTGGACGTCTTGAGCAAACCTTTGGCCGCATTGTCGTATTCCACTTCCAACTGGTCGTATTGTTGTTGAATGCGTCTGTAAAGTAACACACGGTGAACAAGTTATTCTCTGCATTTTAGTTTACCGTAAAAAAAGGGTTTGAGTGAAATAATATTTGGAGAAAATATCGGCGTTCTGATGTTTTTGGTGCGAGAAAAGCCCGGAATGTCTTTAACATATTTTGTCCTTAGTCTATCTGTACGAAATTAGCATGAACAGATCCAAAATACAATTTCGGAGTTAATACTTACCGAATGTTGACCCTTAGCTGCTCAACTTCCGTTGCCTGAAAATATGGACATAATCATAGATGTAATATTTTGCATTAATTTATCTTATTTAGCTTACAGCACTAGGCTGGCTGGAAAGAAAACGTCTAGTTCTTTATGTTGACGTCTATATTCGACATTCCGGTGTCACGTGCGGAAATGCCTCGCCCTGGGGAGGGGGGGGGGGGCATCTCCGCATGAGGGTCATTTTCGCATGGGACAGCGGTGTCACATTTTCATCACTGAGCGACCCTAGCAGACGTTAATGGAACAGGTGCGTTTTGAGAAGACTCGTGGGGGGCGGGAGAGGGGGAGGAGTTTGATGGAGATACATTGGAGCAGGATATAAACACCCCATGTGATGTCGTACCACGATGCTAAATGCAGGCTGCCAAATAAAACAGGCGCTGAACGACCACTGAAATGATAACGACTGTTTGAGCTCCATCTTGAATTGATTGTCTATAGTGGGTCTTTTGTTTAATGGCCCAGGTTATACAGTATATCAAGAAATCGATTGTTGATATCAAGAAATCGAATGTTGATATGACGAAATCGAATGTTGATATCAAGAAATCGAATGTTGATATGACGAAATCGAATGTTGATATGACGAAATCGATTCTTGATATGAAGACATTGATTCTTGATATCAAATCAATTCTTGATATCAACAAATCAATTCTTGATATCAACAAATCAATTCTTGATATCAACAAATCAATTCTTGATATCAACAAATCAATTCTTGATATCAACAATTCATTTCTTGATATCAACAATTCATTTCTTGATATAAACGATTAATGAATTCATATGGATAGCACAATTATGATCGACGGCAAGTCTTTCCCACTTGCACTAGACTATTATGACGATGCAGGTTATCATAACGCGCGCAATTCTCCATGGTGCACTACGATACCACAAAGTAATCATTTGTAGCGATAAATATAGATAAGATACCCGACCTGCACCCAATCGATTCGGGTACAGGTTGGAGAATAAGTCGGGCACTTTACATTATACCCATCTGTCCACCCTATCCGGTTGGCTGTGAGCTTGGTGCCCCGTGGGTCATGCAGCTATCCGATCGTGCTCACTGTGCTAGCACATTAATTATGGATGTTTATTCCCCAGTGCACTAGTCACGGCTGATCGAACACCTCTCGTATCAGTGCGTAACAGGAATCAGTTCATCGATCTGCTTGTCCCGTCGGGTAGCTCCCTGTTGAAAGCTGGCGCTGTGCGAAGTCCGCCAAGCTATCTAATGCGGCCTGCGGGCTTAATGCTTCAACGATCGCGGATTGGTTTCCCTAGAGCCCCCGGTGACACAACAGGGCTTATCCACAGGGCCTATTGATACACTGGGTCCTAGCTTCGAAGGTTCTTCTCGCAAAGGGCTACTGTACCAAGTCATGGAGCGATTAAAAACGTTAAGTTAAACAGAAGTTATGGAGGGAATGGTGTGACGTGATTTAAATTGATGAGGACTATATGGTGGGTGGAGGGCGCGGGAAGAGGGGAGGGCGGAGGGGGGGGGGGGGGGTAGCTTGACAGCCGGACAACAAAACTTGCGATCGATAAGCTGGAGGCGATACCAAAGATCAATGGAAAAAAAAGGAAAATAGGAATCGATTCTTTGCGGCGGAGTCCAACACGTGGTTAACTGTGGGTGCTGTTTGTGTGAGGCCAAGCAGAGCCATAATACAGAGCCGTTTATCTTAATATTGGTCTAATATTGGTTATAACTGTACGCAGGAAGTGTCAGAACTCGGAAAGTTATCGCAGTAAATTACGATAATTAACATTTTAAATATTTCTTTATTTATATGTAATATCACCACTAAGTTTAAAATTATTTGTGGATAACGACATAGCAAATTGGGTCACATATACGTATATGAATGAATCATTAAAACGACATGTTGATATGCAGACTGTACAAGAAATAAGATCCCGATATACGTCACGACTTTAAATTTGTTTAGTGCAAACAACAAGAGCAATCTATGTTACTTATGATGTTTATATAGTACGTTTCCGATAAAAATGCCAAGGCTGAATAAACCAGTATAATCCCATCGATACATGATCATGTGTGTGGAACTAGAATGGAGAATGGAGACAGTGGTATTGGGTTACAATAGAGTGCCCCCAGGGTGCCTCTCCCCCTCCCCAGGGATGTCAACGTTACTACCATCACTGAGATTGGCCGACATCGGAGACATGGCTGTACAATGCCTTACATTGCATGGTGCACGTCCCGCCGTCACAGTTCAGGTATGCCCCGAAGCTAGGGGACTATGCACACACAGGTGGCCATCATGATCAACCAGTTTTTTCCCCAGGTACAAGAGCCAATGAGAGGTTTTACGTTACTGCCACACCCGGCTGCCCCATTCACCCATAATGTCCGATCGCCGCTTTGTAGGCTCATGTTTCGCTCGAGCGAATAGTTTTCATTGGGAAAAAAATACACAATTAGGATGGTTGCCATGGATTCCCTTAATACCGCCGCTGACATATAATGTAATCTACAACACATATAAATAGGCAACCATTAATCAATTTGTATTGATTATGCACATTTGTTTTCTAATTAGGGAAAAATTAATGTTTTTTTTAGTCCATATGACGAGCAGAATATCATTATTCCATCATTAACAGAATCGAATATTACATATTTGTGCGCTCCTGGGTGCAGTTTTGGTTGTTTTGCATTCCGCATTAACGAAATGTGATAATTTTACCAGTTTTTGTATTAAAGTATAAATATCTCTTAGTCACTGTAGATAACCAACTGCAATTGCGCAATACCACGTTTTGTTAGAATGAGCTTGATAGTTTTTATATACTTATAATATACTAATTTATCAAGAATAGGTTTATTATAACACGCTATCATTGACTGAGCGTTGTCTGTGTCCCCGCCAGGGTGTTGTCCCTGTCTGCACTCAAGCAACACACGCGGAGGAACCCACACTAGATAGACTAAGCAGAATATGGTTGGAACACCTAATTTTTCAGACACGCAGAGGACCAAGGGTAATTAATCACAAGGGGGTGAGAAGCGCGTGTTTGGGAGACATCTGGGGGGTGCGTGCCCGAGGCGCGGCAGTCCCGCAGCAAGCTCGGCTGACGCGCCTCATATTTATTCACTGCGAGACTCTCGTCTCCCTGGAAATGGGCATCTCCACGTGTTTGTTTTGTTATCCCAGGTCGTGTGCCCCCAGTGGCTTGACCCGTCCAGCCGCACCCAGAGAGTGTCGTCTGGCATGGATCAACCAGGCGCCATGATTGTCCCCAATCCTTTTTTTTTCTCTTTTTTCTCTTTTTTGTGAAGCCGGTTTAGAAACATGTGACAACGAATGACGTAAGGCAGTTTTTGACCACCCAAAAAAGGGGGAAAAGATCATATTGGATGGGTTGTGTATAGGGGGCATATTCCTGTTACAGGCTGGGTTGGCGGGTTAGAGCGGGGAGCGGTGAGGGGAACGTTGGCGCGAGGGGGGGGGGGGGGGAGAAGACCCAGGTCGCGGCCGCCCCACCCTTCCTGGCGACATGTCTCTCACGCTGAGCGGCAGGCTGAGTCATCCTGTCAGCGTCCGTCCTAACCGAGGAAGGGAGGGACCAGCAATATGATCACATAATGTATTGGTTCCACCTAGTTCCATCTCCGAAATCTATACGCAAGGCAGTCAACGACCATCACGGCCGACTTTGGCAGGTCGGAATATGGAACTAGGGTTTCACAGATCTTACGACAGAAAAGCTAATAAAATATGCTTCACATCGGGTAGTTGATCCAATTGGTGACTGAACCTTGTTTCATTGACGGAACATATATGTAAGAAAACATATATATTACATGGGCGGATCCAGGGGTCCCCAGTTTCGAGGAAGATTGCCATTTTTATGTTTCAATGCAAAATTTAGGCCATGTGAGGTCGTCAAAATAATTGTGGACACACCGGTCGCAATTTTTCATATTCCTGGATTCGCGCCTGTGTAATATTAATCTAGTCAATATGTTGTTCCCGACGGGTTAAAGCAGGCGGAGGGCGGTGAGGGGTTAGACAAATATTGACTTAAATGTCTTAATTCCCTGTGTTATCCTGTCCTACATCATCCTCCCGTCGGTGTGAATCGACCTACCATGTAGCAGGCAGACCCACATCGCATGGTGTTCCCTTGGTACATTACCGCCCCCCCCCCTTCCCCCCCCCCACACTCACCTCAGGCGAATATCGATTAGTGCATTAACTACCTTCACAGTAGCAACTCACAAACTTTTAGTCTGCACAAATATCTATCCTCGACCTTTAGATCAAATGTCTGCGTTATAAAAACCAACTGCCATTTATTTAGTCGCATTTTGGCGGCGAACCTATTAGACCCGGTATAGGGCAAGCCATTCTATATCATCCTAGATTGACTACGATAGGACGACATCGACCAGGAAAGAGACGCAATCAAGACTTGTGAATGGTGATTGCAGGGGTCGGTGGCAATCACGGCGCGCTGGTACGGTATGATGAGGCATGCTATGCATTGGATGTTGTTGACGTTCTTGTTAATATACATACCTCACGTACTAAGCAGAGTTTAAATGTTCAGGGGAGAGGGGCACTATATCGAAAATATCGTCCAAGAAATAGGGCCAGTTCCACTGACGGTGTCAAGGCCGTGACGATTGTGGAGATATTTTTGTCTCAATCATTCTTTCTCGATGTCGACTTATTAGCGCATTATAACAGTTATTATTGAAGTGGATGGAGGGGGTTATTAAAATGTATTGGTGAAGTTATTGGGCTTCGACTAATCCCATTTCTAACCTGAAAGACAAGGAAACCCCCTCCACCCTCTAGATCAGCTACTGAGCTACTACTCGGCGAAACAAGCGCTCCCCCCCCTCCCCCCGGTCATTGATATTTCAATGGTCACTGCTGTTAACGAGCCACAAAATCAATCACAGACCGACATTGCAGCACACAGTACAGTTAGCAAACATGCACATAATAAGATGCATCACATGTGCGTAGATTAATCGACGCCAAACATTATGCGATGAATACGATCTTTGGTCCACATACGTATCATGAGCTGTACAACAATATAATATAATGAGACGATAAACACATACAAGGACTGACAAAACAACGACTGCTGTGGAGACTTGCGTACCTTGCGATGACCTATGTGTTCCGCCGTCAGTTCTGTCTCCAGCTCTTTTTGTAACACGCACAATTTCTTCTTTTCGGCCTTTAGTAAGCGGTGGGTTACCTGGTGACGAGACATAGATAACATTGGAAATTGGTAAATCAAGATTCCAAATCCTTTCTTCAAGTTACAAAACAATTTATTGACGACATCATGAGTGGCATGATAATGAATATTTTTCACATCAGGCAAAACAATTAAAACTGCTTGTCGAGCTTTTCCCGCCAAAATATGAGCCCAGGCGACATATATATCACAATTTGTAGAAAACTCGATTGTTTCATTCTATAAATTAAGAAACCTAGAATACATCACCGTTTCGGCTGTGATATGTCAAACGTGTCTACCCCGGGATATCGCGGAACTCTGTCTCGGCACTGCGACTTATAACAAAGCATCGCGAAGCGCACAAACTGATGACGTTTACCGCTACGTTGAAAACCTATGGTTAATTCACAATTACGGGCAAGGATATGAGACTCCATTTGGCAGTCTGGCATGCGTGGAATATAGACAAAGGAAATTTTGGACGATTGAAGGATTGATTCTCATTTGTGTTTTGACCTCTTTAGTTTTGGCGGGAAAGAGCTCGATAAGTAACCGCCGACTACATTAGAAAGTCAGCTGGTATTAATTTAGGTCACTTGTATGCAAGTTTCCGTATGCATTATAAGTGGGCATTTAAATCATTATAACACTATATCCGCACATGGCTTTTATGGGGGCGCGAATTAGTCATGATGAAGAACGCTGTTTAAAGGCTCTGGGTTTTGACTAGTTATAGGATGCTATAACTTTCGGAATGATTATGAATCGTTGACACGAGCAATACACATAGACACATATTTCCAGCCTGCAGATCGCGCAGTCAAGTGGACATCGCCATCTAGTGATATATCGGAGCAGCTCTTATGTTAATAAGATGATGTATTTACGTTGAATGCAATACCGCCAAGTAAGAAGTAAAGTTACCCCTGGTTCAGGCAGTGAGGTGGACGCTTCATATGTGATACGTGCACATGTTGGGCTTCAGGAAATCCAAAAATGTTAAGTTTGACAAATAGGCACGACCTTTCTGTTGCTAAAAGTCTCCTAAATATTTCAGAGTTTGTTATCAATTCGGTCTGCGAATAACTGAAGCATAGATTTGCATCGCTGCATACGTATTCCTACGGTGGGAATTTCACTTTTATTGGTTCATATACAAAGCTATATAACGTGGCCTTTCAGTTGAATGACATTTCGACAGCAACGCCCAGACTTCTAGTGCGGTACAAATTGATTCGACTTCGCATTGAAAACAGGTGGTTCGTAAAGCACAAGGGAATGCACGAATCGATTAGTAAAAACCTCGCTTCGACTGCAGGCTGAGTTACTCGGATGTTCTCGGTCGGGCAATATTGAAGCTGTTGATGTGAGCGGCGGGCCTAACCGTTAGAGAGAGGGTGGGGTCTGGCTATTATCGATAATAGGCCGCCAGGCCCAGTTGGGTGCAGCGAATTCTAGGGATGTTGGTTCGGGGCTTGACTGTCTGAAAGGGACCAGGCCCAAGGGCTGGTTGCATGGTGGTGGTGGCTGTGTGTGTGCCACCTGCTCGCATATCGACACATGTCTCAGATGCCTGAGTTAAAGAACGCGTGCGTAATGGCTATAGTACCACATTATGCCGCCGCAACCCTGTGGCGCTTCTTTCAGACTTACGCATGATAGAGTTATAAATTACGGGGCTATGGGGACGATATGCGCATGCGCTGTAAGAGGTACTTCCGTTTCATGAACACTACGTTTGTGTTACCAAACTGGCAAACTAGGCGTAAGAAACAATACGGCAGAGTACTACTCTTACACTACGCACATCGTGACAAACTACGCTTACACTACATCGTGACAAACTACGCTTACACAACGTACATCGTGACAAAGTCCGCTTACACTACATCGTGACAAACTACGCTTACACTATGTACATCGTGACAAACTACGCTTACACAATGTACATCACTACGCTTACACTATGTACATCGTGACAAACTACGCTTACACTATGTACATCGTGACAAACTACGCTACACTACATCGCGACAAACTACGCTTACACTATGTACGTCGTGACAAACTACGCTACACTACATCGTGACAAACTACGCTTACACTATGTACATCGTGACAAACTACGCTTACACTATGTAAATCGTGACAAACTACGCTACACTAAATCGGGACAAACTACGCTTACACTAAATCGTGACAAACTACGCTTACACTATGTACATCGTGACAAACTACGCTACACTACATCGTGACAAACTACGCTTACACTATGTACATCGTGACAAACTACGCTACACTACATCGTGACAAACTACGCTTACACTGCATCGTGACAAACTACGCTTACACTACATCGTGACAAACTACGCTTACACCATGTACATCGTGACAAACTACGATTACACTACATCGTGACAAACTACGCTTACACTGCATCGTGACAACTACGCTTACACTATGTACATCGTGACAAACTACGTTACACTACATCGTGACAAACTACGTTTACACTACGTACATCATGACAAACTACGCTTACACTACATCGGGACAAATTACGGTACACTACATCGTGACAAATTACGTTACACTACATCGTGACAAACTACACTTACACTACATCGTGACAAACTTACACTTACACTACATCGTGACAAACTTACACTACATCGCGACAAACTACACTTACATTACATCGTGACCAACTACGTTACACTTCATCGTGACAAAGTACGCTACACTACATCGTGACAAACTACGCTTACACTACGTACATCGTGACAAACTACGCTTACACTACATCGTGACAAACTACGCTTACATTACACCGTGACAAACTACGCTTACACTACATCGTGACAAACTACACTAACGTTTGTGTTACCAAACTGGCAAACTAGGCGTAAGAAACAATACGGCAGAGTACTACTCTTACACTACGTACATCGTGACAAACTACGCTTACACAACGTACATCGTGACAGACTACGCTTACACTACATCGCGACAAACTACACTAACACTACATCGTGACCAACTACGTTACACTTCATCGTGACAAAGTACGCTACACTACATCGTGACAAACTACGCTTACACTACGTACATCGTGACAGACTACGCTTACACTACATCGCGAGAAACTACACTAACACTACATCGTGACCAACTACGTTACACTTCATCGTGACAAAGTACGCTACACTACATCGTGACAAACTACGCTTACACTACGTACATCGTGACAAACTACGCTTACACTACATCGTGACAAACTACGCTTACATTACACCGTGACAAACTACGCTTACACTACATCGTGACAAACTACGCTTACATTACACCGTGACAAACTACGCTTACACTACATCGTGACAAACTACACTAACGTTTGTGTTACCAAACTGGCAAACTAGGCGTAAGAAACAATACGGCAGAGTACTACTCTTACACTACGTACATCGTGACAAACTACGCTTACACTACATCGCGACAAACTACACTAACACCACGTACATCGTGACAAACTACGCTTGCACTACACCGTGACAAACTATGCGTACACTGAATCGTGACAAACTACAAATCTACAAAAAAAGACAAAGTTCTACCACCGCGCTGTTGCGATTGACGTAACATTAAGGAATATAAGGCTTTTCTTTTTGGGAACAGATGACCCCACTAACAGGAAAGCATCGTTGGCGTCCATTTGACGTAAACATACTTTCATTAAATCATTTAATCGTACAAAATCATTTAATCACAAAATAGAAGAAAGTGTATATGTATTTGAAATTGTACATTATGCTTTAAACATTTATGCATGCATTTTTCATGTCGAATCCGATGATAGAGCCTTTCACTCACCTCCAGTTGCACGCCAAACAGATCCATAAGTCCGACGTTGTTCTCAGTGTTGACCTTGGATCCACATTCAGTGATCACCGCATCTGTCTTGTTCACGTTTAATAATTCTGGATCTAAGTCTTCCGTCCCTCCCGGTCCCGAGTCCTCACTACTGTGGCTGACGGGGGTGTCAGATCTGGAGCGGTGTTCCGGGGATTCCGATGGCACATCCGCATCCCGACTTCTCACAGAGCCGTATCCGGAGGCGTTTGAATATCCAGAATACTGGGACAGGACGCTACTGGCGCTGTCAACAAATCCGGACGACCCACTCCCGCCGGAGCTTTTAGAATACTGGGATCCGGGGCTATGGGATCCGACACTGGCGTATCCAGATTTCTTCGACACTGAGCTACACACGCTCTGGAATGAAAAGGTGGAGCGTTGCGATCCAGAAGCAATGGATTTTTCGACGTAATCGTAGTCCGGAGGTATACATGGATCTGAATCCTGAATCCCGTCTCTGGATGTTGTGTCCACATGCAAGCCGCGATCGGCCGGTTCTGGTGCCACCGGGTGGATAATGTTCCGGTCGTGAACCTCTGGATCAGATCCAGATTTGAATGACGTCAGGATGGGTCCCGCTGTGCCCGCTGCGGGGTAATACTTCGACGATGATCCAGATTTGACGCCGATGCCGCCGCTGGGGTATCCGAAAGAATGTAATCGAGTCTTCGCTCTGACGGAACTCGGAGAGTCACATCCATCCGACGGGCAGCTGCGATCCGGAACATTAGAGAAATTTGGAGTCGTTATTTTCCCAGATTGCTTCATAAGCGGACTCGGCGAGCCCCGGGGATGTGCCATCCCATAGCACGACACTGAAACGCGCCTCTGAAACGTGTACTGATGATGATGCCTAAGTTACTCACTTGTCACGACCTGATCATACGGTTACAACGCTACCTATATAATGATGATATAATGTACATGAGGCACGCACGCCTGGTACGTGCTCGTGACGGACTGTCAACCAGAGCGTCCTCGTGTAAGTTAGGACATCTATGTCGCGTGACCAGTTCTCACCTATAGCTACCACGGCAGCTATTGGCCGTCTCTACTTGCCGATCTGCCTTTATATATGGCGGATATATATTTCTCACATACACCTCTATTGGATGGGGGACGTGAACGTCGACTCGCAGCCGAGGCCCGGGCTGGCCGTTAAGGCTGTGCCATCAAGATATAGTGCTGGGCCGCTGTCCTTTCCTTAATTCCCCAGTGGTGGCCACCACCACGGCAAGCTATGGCACCTAGACACATATATTCCTGACCCTCGTCCAGTTAAACCAGTCCTGATGGAAAAGGATAGACGGAGAGAGAAAGAGAGAGAGAGAGAGAGAGAGAGAGAGAGAAAGGGAAGGGAGAGGGAAGGGGGAGAGAGAGAGGAAAGGGGGAGAGAAAGAGAGAGATGGACAGATCGCGTGGGTGAACCAGTGCAGGGCTGGGTCAAACGGACCACCGTCAGTCTCAATGCTTGTTGCGCTAGCAATCACTGGTTGGGAGGGACAACATCTCGTCACAACGCGTCATCCATTCAGCCCACTCCGCCAGCTGCTGCTGCTGCTGCTGCTGCTGCTGGTTACCGCTGTCGCTGTTGTTGTGCGTGTAACATGCCGGGAAGACCGCTATACACACTCTGTAACGAGACAATAAAGCTGTACATGTCATTGTACAGACAGGCTTGGCTGATGGCTTCATGGATGTAACGAACATCCCTTTACCACGACATATCCACCTCCCCTCTCATATCCCTCCCTGGCAAACTGCCCCCCCCCCACCCCCCCCTTCCAAACCCTCCCCGCCCTTACCATGCATCCAGTCCCACCCCGCCCTACCGTCCCCTGCCCAGGCAGACTCCAATACTCGGACTCCTTGCCAACATACTGCCGAGTCACAGGCGCATTTTTGTGCCCATTTAGCATGTGTTGCTCCGTGATTTGATTAAACAGTGTCAAAAACGGACGTGCTGGTTGATTACGGTTATGGAGGGCTCACACATCTGGCGCCTTAAAAGGCGATAAATAGCGACAAAAAAAGAAACCCTCGCGACAACCACTGCCAAACAGAGCTATGGTCTCGGTGGCAGGTGTTGGGTGATATTAAAGGGGATGGGGGGCGGATGGGGGCGGGGGATCATAGAAGTATAAGTTGCATTTCACGGTTCAATGATCGGTCCCATGCCGACCGTGGTAAGGCCTTGTAAAGCGCGACAAACACGCACGTGTCTATAAATATATATGGTCTTACTTCTGTTACGCCATCTCGTACTCAAATGTTCCCAGCTAATTTAATAACGGTAAGTCATGTCATTTTAGCGTTGATACTGGGCGAAATCATATATCAGTAAATCATCAAGTATTGTCAAACCAAACAAAAACAAAAACAGGCAGAAATCTTCAAAACATTCCTCCGATGCGAGGCGAGTAGGCCTAACATTGCAGCTTGATATTTACCATACCATTACAACTGTAACTCTACAATGCTGACTGAGAGAGGAGATATAGGTGATGCTCCCCCCCCCCCCCCCTCCCCGTTCCCACACACACACTTCCTCCCAAATTGGCCCCAGGTTCATAGGAAGGACCTTGTCTAATTTGTATTTATCATATATTTGTTTTGGGCGCCCGCAGGGATATTTTCTATATAAAAGTCTATATTTAAAGTCACAACGAGCTTATCGATCAGCGCTTCATGAACGAGACGACGAAAAATAGACACACGCAAAATATCGACAGAAGTTTCGAGGCAACCTATATACACTAAACGGGGTGGGGGCCAGGTCCTCCCGTGATCTCTGACACCAGGGAATTCGACCACACCTACCTCGTCCTCGTCGGCTGGTGATAAGTGTCTGACATAGGCTAATATTCCTCGTTTATCCACAACTAGGTGTCAATGGTAGTGGCATAGAGGAATGCACGTGCCCCCCGTATTTACGTCACTGATATGCCTGAGAAGCCGCTATCATTTGGTCCTCTTGCCCCTAGTGTACGAGGCCTAGTAGCCAAGTGGTTTCCCTGTTTGTGATGAAGAGCGGACCCGATACACGTACAACAAGCGGTCTCCGTGAGTCTTCCCGGCTACCCCACCACTGATCAATGGACCGGCCTCCTTCCTCAGTCCACCGTCACTGCGGTGTTCCCGGCCTGATGGCGCCCACATGACGTCATCGATCGATGGATGCTCGCCTCCATAAGCTACCACTAGATGGAACCACCGTTGCGATCTTTTATTCTCGTATGGTCTGCCAGGGGGCGCTGATGTTATTGTTTCGGGGTCATGTAGGCTTGGAACCAGCCTAGAGCTGCTGTTTCGGAGAGGTAGGCGATATGACCAAAAGTGGTTAAAGCGTCCTGATTATAGAAATAGCATTATATTTTGCATGTATATCGGAATAACCAAGCAAATGGAAGTCGGAATTTGTGTAATACATTCTTACATGTACGTCCCGCGTTTATAGTATTGTCAGAAGTCCATATAATATGTGTATATATGAATTTTCGGCTCGCCCTAGTTTCTGCCTCCCGCGGATAACGATGGCATATGAACATGAGTGATTCGCCCCTTCAACTCGGCAATCCCCGTCAGGCTTCAACTTAACAATTTTTACTTATTCTACTATGTTCAGTTTGTAGATGTATTTGTTAAGGAGGAAAATCCTTAACAAAGATGATTTTGCTCATTATTTCAGTCGGTTCAATATTAAGATTTGTTAGGGCAAAACAATTTCTGCCTTTCTGCGTAAATGTCTATGTGTATGTCTGTTTGCAATGTCTCGCAATAACTATCGAACGCCTTCCGATATTGACTTCTAAATACACAAACAGATTTCGCATGGCCAGTGTGAAGGTAAGTTCGTAGATGGGCCATGTAGGTCAACGGTCAAAGTCACAGGAATTTATTTCACATATTGGGCCAATTACTTGAACCCTATGAGAGCATTTTGGCGGGAATTTGACCTCTTCAATGTTTCTATCAAGACAACCGGTGAGTCAAACGACACCGAACCAAAACAAGGTCAAGGTCATATGAAGGGTCAAATCGGGATCTGAAGGTCAATAAATCTGACCCTTAACGGGTTAATCGGAATAATAGGGCTCGAATCGGGATTCTAGAATCAAATCCGGATCTGAGGGCTCAAATATGGATCAGCAGGGTCAAATCTGGATCTGAAGCATCAAATCTGGATCTGAAGCATCAAATCTGGATCTACAGGATCAAATCGAGATATACGGGATCAAATCGGCATCTGATGGTCCATCCGGATCTTAGAAGTCGAATCCGGATTTTAGGAATTCTATTCGAATTTTAGGGATTCTATCCGGGGTTCCAAGGGTCAATCCAGATCTTAGGGATCAATTCCGAATCCTAGGATTCAATTCCGGATCTTAGGTGTCAAATCCGGATCTTAGGGGTCAGTTTGGATCTGAGGGGTCAAATCAGGTTCTGATGTGTTAACCCGAATCTTATGGGTAAAATCGGGATACCAACGTGTCAATCCGGATTCTAGGGGGCAAATCGGGGTCATAGGGGGCAAATTGGGATCTGAAGGGTTCATCCGGATCTTAGGGGTAAAATTGGGATACTAAGTATCGAATCCGGATTCTGGAGACCCCATCCGGATGTGAGGGATAAAATCAGGATATCATTGATCAATCCGGATTTTAAAGGTCAAATCCGGATCTGAAGGATCAATAGGAATACTAGGGATCGAATACAGATTCTAGGTGTTCAATCCGGATCTGAGAGCTCAACTATAGATCAGAAGGGTCAAATCGGGACCTACGTGAGACATAACATTAGTATTTGGGCGCCAATTACTATATTGATTAAGATCACGCATCCAAGGTCAAGGTCACAGCCAGTAGTTGACCATTATAAAGCATTGATACGCCAAATGACTGACGGCGCGGTGACGTTTCGGCATATAACACGGTCGATATTGCATGTACATAGTCGCAGTCGGTACTAACATGATCAAGTTTGTATCACCCCGGTTTTCGTCATTCTTCTCGAGCTACGCGTGACGGATCTCGTCTACATTTTGATTTAGTCTGACGCCAAGGCGAACCTCCACTGACCCCGTTATGACGGTACAAGTTCGACGGTTACTACTCGAGTCAGCATGGTCGGGATTTAACCCCTGTTCTCTGGCTGTAGGACGGGCAAAAACCCTCTCAAATTTTTTCCTCACAGAACTGGCGCTAGGTAGGGCTCTGGTGGAGGGTGACGCCCGCAGGGAAGAAAAGGGTAAACAAGCATTATAACGATAGGAAAGAGTGTTGGAATGCCTGTAAATACTATTCGGCTGCTCATACAGGGAGTTCTCACATGCATTATGATTTATCGAAATCGATTGGAGAAATCATCTGGACACATTGTGTGACTGCGAATGTTAAACGCCAAATTCCGAGTAAATTAATTAGTAAAATTAACATAATATGCCCACAGAAGAGTAAATTATGAAGCAATTTGGGTGGTTATGCACATTCTGTGGCTCATAGTTTGGTAGGTGTGGCTGCGTTTTAGTCACGAAAGCCGCGTACAGACTCGGACATCGCGTAATTTTCGCGCCAAGTGACGTAGATGCAGGTTTCAGTTTAAGGTAAGCTACCCATAATAAACCTCGGCGATTTTGAGCAAACCTCGGTAAAAATCGGCAAACATCGGCGGGCTGTAGCCCTGAGATTTTACGCAGTCTCAATGAAACAAAGCACGAGTAAAACACAGCAAAAGAAGTGGTGACATAGGTAAAATGAATAGAGCATCGTGTAATAAGCTTCGGCGATTTAGAAAAGACCTCGGTGAACATCGACAAACATCGGCGGGTGTGAAAGGTGAATCAGTAACTCGTTCCCCGATAATAACTCTTCGTGATAAATTCGGAAAATTCAAGAAAAAGGCATCGAGAAAATGGTTCAGAAAGCATTCGTGTAGATCATACTTATATCGCAGACCATTATATATAACCAGATTTATTAAAATGTGAACACCAGGCTTAAATTACTTGTAATTGGTGTGACATAAGCTGCGCCAAAAAAAATATTTTTACACAGTATTTCGGTGTAGGGTTTGTTTGAGGGGGGGGGGAGTGATTGGTCCGTTCTGCGTCTGAGGCGGGGGGGGGGGCGGGGGTCCGTCCGGAATATGTGTGAGGGGGATGGGGTGGGGTTTCCTCGGGGGCTGTGTGTGAAGGGAGGGGGGGGGGGGTCCGTCCAGGGTGTGTGTGAAGGAGAGGTGGTCCTGGGTGTGCATGAAAAGGGGAGTATGTGTATGTGTGTAAACGAGAGGGGGTCGTTGTCCTAGGGGTGCGTAAGGAGGACGTAATTGTTGTAAGCGAGGGGGGGGGACGGAAGTTCGTCCAGGGTATGTAGGATGGGGGAGATGGGGGATTGCATCCTTGGCGTACCGTGAGGGAGGGGGGGGGGGGGTCTGTCCCGAGTGTGAATATATTTCTTGACATTGTATGCCACAGAAGGTGGTCCGTTTGAGCTGGGTGTGAAGAGGAGGGGGTAGTTAACCTAAGGCTGCTTGAGGGAAGGGCGCACTGGTTGTATGAGAGAGCGGGGGTGGGAGCGGAGAGGGGTGGGGGTGGGAGTGTCAGTCCCGGGTGCGTATAAGGGGGGTAGTGGGGATTGCGTCCTGGGTGCACGTGAGGGGTGGGGGGGTGGGGGGTTCCGTCAAGGGTGTGTGTGAACGGGAAGGGGGTGATTGTAATAAATGAAGTGCAGCTACAAACTTGCACGAAACCATTTCTGAGAAGAATTAAAATAAAAAAATGTCAACTGTGCATCATTGGATCATATGTCGAAAAAACGCCCTCACGCACAACCCAGGGCAATCACCCCCTACCCTTCACACACTCGGGACTGATCCAACCCCATCAAACTCCTAGGGGTGCGTAAGGGGAGGGCGTGCTGGTTGTATGTAAGGGGAAAGGGTTCCATTCGGACTATGTAAAGCGGTGCGGGTAGGTGTCCTGGGTGTGGGTGAGGGGCGGCGGGGGGAGTCCTGGGTGTGGGTGAGGGGGGGGGGGTGGAGACGGGGGAAGTCATGGAGTCTCCATGAGTCTTTTACAAGAGTAAAAGACTCTTGTAAAGTGTAAAATCTGTTTCCAGATTGACCCGACAGATCCAGATTTGACCCCACATATCGGGGTTTGACCCATGAGATCCACATTGACCCCTTTTAACCAACCGACACATAACGACTGTAACGGGCGGACATTTTGCAACGAGGAATTGAGTATTGGGCGGACATAATGCAACGATATTTGCCGGGCGGACATTTTGCAACGACGAATTGATTTTTGGGCGGACATAATGCAACGATTTTTGCGGGCGGACATTTTGACACTATTCCCGTGCCTAGTGCTCACTGCGAGAACTAGCTTACTCTCCAATCGAACGGTCCTGGCCGTTCCTCAAGCCCACCCCTCCGGATTTAGAAGACCTGCGACTGGCGCTCGCGCAGGACTTTGAGGCCGAGACGGCGACGACCATGAACTCTTTACTTTTGACCCCGATTTCGATTTTGATTATGATCGAGCAATCAGATGACGACAGTTTAACGCTTTGGACTTTGATCTTTGACCCCCGGTTGTGATTTGATTGCGTGATATGTCCTGATTTTTCGTGTACTTGATTTTTGACCCTGTACTCACCTCCGCAAAGAGGCCGAAAGCCCTGACACAGGCAAAACACTTACCCAGCTTACACACAGCGTGCACATTTTTTTGCGGTCTTAGTAATGGCTTGTTTTTCTCAGTTTAACTAAATAAACGAATAAAGCATTAAGATACGATTAATTTTATAGTAGTAGAAAACCCCCAACATGATCATGTGTAACGCGCATAGTCAGTCGGCTCAGTCCGACCGTCTGGAGCCAGCTCTTGTGAAATTTGGTCAGGAAGTCCGGGTACATGCAGGCGTAGTAAAAGTCTTGCTTGATTGCTTGATAATATGGGTAGGCACTGTGAGTCCATCTTTCTTAAAGTTGCGGGAAAGCCAAAGGGAATATTTCAAAAGATCGTATAAATAATGAATGGTGTTCAGCGGGATTTTAGTCTCGTTTTCTTCTGGCTTCTGGTTGTAATTTAAAAAAATAAGATGTTGTACATGCTTAAAGGCTGGTTATGCTTTGTGATGGATTTAAACAGTGGAGTAAAGTAGTTTTTTTGTTCTAAGAAGTGTGGACATTTAGTGAAACAGTGAATAATAGTTTCCAATTGACCTGAGCAGTATATACAGTGGGGGTTATCCAGTGGAGGATCCAGCGGTGGGGGGGGGGCTACTTCGGCTATAACCCAGCCCCCACGGTCGCAAGTTTCTCAGAGAGCACACCCCCGCCGGTGGCAAGTTTTCAGAGCACCCCCCCCCCCCCTTTTGGCAAATTCCAAGATCCGCCCCTGCCCCCCCACCCCCTAAAGTCTGGATTCGCCCATGTAGTATGCCCTGTAATCGCGAAATTCAAGCCTCCCCACCATCTAAAGTCTGAATCCGCTCCTGTTATCAAATATCTTGCAGTTAAATAAGTACATGTTGGTGGGTAAGATTTGGTGTGCTAGTTGGTACTGGACAGTTGTCTGTCGAGTGTATTTTTGTAGATGTTTGAAAATATGTTTTCTATATCTAGTTGTGTGTGAAAAGCGTTCTCCCAGTTTGTGATGGGGATGTGTTGTGTGGCTACAAAGTGGTACATGTTCTTTTTGGTGAATTGGTCTAAAGTTAGTGTTGTCCTCTGATGTTTGGATGTAGATGGAGGGTCAGACGGTGCGTTGGTAGCCCTGTAACATGGCCCACCGGCCGCAGGGCGGACCGGAGGGCCATGGATTACCGATCACGGCCTATCATCCGATAGCAGGGGGTGGTGACAAACATATCTGGATTCCACAAAAATGTGATGAAGACATATATCTTTCACATATCCATGTTCAGGATACATTTGTGGACAGTTATGCAAAAGATTGAAGGCCCGATGCACGCGCTACTTGCGAATTCATCAGCCCATCAAATATCCACCATAACTAACCTTCTGCCACTCACCGCGGCAGGGCCTTGAATTTTCTGTTTTAGTTTATGTAGCCATTCTGTTGGTATTGCATGGGTGATAATGTTGTAAATGTTTTCTACTTAGCGGTAAGTGTGATCAGTTTTGGTGCTTCGCGATGCTACAATCAACACTGCCGCGACAGAGTTCTGCGGTGTCTCAGGATACCCACGTTTGTCATATCACAGCCGAAACGGCGATATCTATTAGGTTTCTGAATTTATAGAATGGAACAATCAAGTTTTCTGGAAATTGTGATATATATATATATACCGCGTGGGTTTAAAATTGTGGGGGGGGGGTGGGGGGTGGTATAGTCTGTGGTGCCTGTGGTATAGGCGTACCTGAATGATTTAGATATGTTTAACTTATCATATATGTTAAATGCTAATCTTATAGCAGCAATGTTGAAAAAACTGAATTACCATATTTATAATTGTACACATATTTGTCCATAAACTGACAATTATATATTTAAATTATTAATAAATAAGTATTGCAATATAAGAGTTAATTTAAGTAAGTTTCAATATACATGTATTTGTTTTATTTCAGTTTTTTTATTTTTCTATTTATTTGCTAAGTATATATCTATTATTTCACTACTGGTTAACTAAGATTCATTGTATAAATATAACTATGCTTTGTATCAAGATTTGATGTTAAAAGGAAAACTGTATGGCAGAATATAAATATCACATACCACTTTAGATATAATTACATGTATACTTTATTAAATTTATGTGGAATATATTCCATTTATATATGAGCTCAGACCAAATCATTATTGGGCAGATCAGGATATATGGTTAATCTGCGCACCCTTTATTCTGACATGTCATATAGTTCCAAGAGTATGTGGAACTTTTTGATAACACCCGATTTATTTGTATACATTGCACTGCATGCATATGGATAATCAAAGCTATATATAATGGCTGAATAAAACTAACGTTACTTGCGATAAAATGGGTGATAATCAGTGACTGAAGTAAATAACATATAATGGTAGTATTATAATGTGTTGGATTAAGGGGCTGCATGACCATGTGAATTAAGAGCTGTTGTTGTAAGACATTGCAAGACATGAGGCGGATCCAGGAGGGGGGTCCAGCTAGCCTCCCCCCCCCCCATTTTGGGAAAGAATGTGATTTTTCAATGCAAAATTTAGGCTATCTGCGGCGTGGACGCAAGGTTTCAATGGTGGACCCCACAGTCGCAATGTTTTTTTGTTGTTTGGTTTTGGTGGATATAACGCGAAAATGTATGTTTTTTTTTAAATTGCCCGAACGTTTTCAGAAAACGTTCTTCGACATTCAGTCCAGTATTAAAATTGTGCCTTCTATGAGAAACAACTGTGAGAAACTCACTACACATGGCAACGGTTTTATTTTTATGGGATAAAAGCCAGAAAATATTATTTCAATGTTTGCGACGAACGTTGTAACAACGTTGTCCTGATGTTAACTTTGAGATGACGTTATTACAACCAAAAAACCAACGTGTGCGAACGTTGTATGTTAGCTGGGATACCACCCCCGCCACACGGTCGCAAGGTTCAATGGACCCCGCCCCACCCCCCTTTCAAAATCCTGGGTCTGCCCTTGTAAAATAGGTCTCTCTGTTGGTGGTGAACTTGGACGTTAGCATGTTAGTCATGTAATACAGTAGCTGTACACATTTCCTGTAGAGAAACTAAGCCAGCAAGCAGCCAGGCAAGTCTTCAGTGCTGCTTATGGGTTAACCTGCGTACAGACGGTTCTAAGCTTGAACTCTATCAAACATATGAAAAGGACAAAACACACACTTTAGATATATTACACGAGTTATATATTGACCTATCAATGGATGCAAGCATCGGTAATCCCATGATAAGCTAAGGGGACACTTGGTCATGACTGTATTTAGCCCGTGACAGCATGTCCCCCCACCCTCTCTATATCCCTTAACCCTGATAGATCAGCAATCCCGTGCTAATCTAAGGTGGCACCTAGTCACAGCTATATTGTGCCCATGACAACATTCGCCCCCCAACCCATGTCCCTTAACCCACCTTGATCAGTGATGGAATGCTAAGCTGAGGGGACACTTGGTCATAGCTATGTTCAGCCTATGACAATGTGCCCCCTCCCCTCCCTATGGCACATAGATCGGTAATCCCATGCTAAGCTAAGGGGACACTTGGTCATGGCTGCATTTAACCCATGACAATATGCCCCCCCGCCTCCCCGTATCCCTTGACCACTTGGATCAGTGATCTAATGTTCAAGTAAGGAGACACTTGGTCATGGCTGCATTTAACTCGTGACAGCATGTCCCATTCTCCCTATGTCCCTTAACCCACCTGGATCAGTGCTCAAATGGTAAGATACGGGGACAGTTGGTCATGGCTGCATTTACCCCGTGACAGCATGTGACCCCCCCCCCCCCCTCCTCATGTCCCTTAACCCAACTGGATCAGTGATCCAATGCTAAGGTAAGGGGACACTTAGTCATGGCTGCATTTAACCCGTGACAGCATGTCCCCTCCCCCCATGTCCCTTAACCCGCGTAAATTGGTAATCCCGTGTTAATTAATTGCTAAATATGGGCAGGTGAATGGTTTATGCGAATAATCAGTTGAATTGGTGGAATAGCGTTTTAATCGGCGATGTTTTGTAACGGAATTACACATCCAAAGAATTAGTATGACTGTCCGTCTCATGAGTACAGTGCACGAGCTCTTCAGATGGGAACCTACATTTACGTCAGGAAATGTCGCATGACCGCCTTTGACTATGTTTTGACGTTCTAATACATCATATTGGATAATGGTCAATACTTCTAATAGTGCCCCCGAGTAAAACGGATATGATATTTTGATGGCGTAATATATAGGTAATAATATTTGGAAAGACCATTTAGACCTAGGAGCGTGGGCTTTAACTATACGAAGGTATAAGAAAATAGATGTATTAAATTAGCAAATGTCAAAAGGCAACAACCCAGATAGCATGCCAAAATTAAATTAACGTTAGATGAACGTTAGAATTAAGCTACGTTATATGTTAACGTTTTCTAACGTAATTTTTCAATTTAACTTAATGTTTTGCATTTTTTTATTTTTTATTTAAACATCATTTCTTTTCTGAGGTTCCCCTGAAAGGGATGCCTTCGGGCAGGGTCATCTCGAACAAGAACGATAACATATACACACACAGACCTGATGTTACATACAAAGAAAGGGAAGAAAATATAATTATTACAGATATACGTATGTGACGCCTGACTAGCATACAGCTAATTAGAACCATTAGATGCTACAATATAGTCTTGTATAAAACCAAATAATTTGTCGTTGTCGGAGAAAGACAGATCAGGGGACCCCTAGGGCGTGTTCCAAAATAAAGTTAGAGTCAGTTTGCATGGAAAACCGCGATACATTTTGTAGCAAGGCAACTCTCTCAACGTTGTAGCTTGGACAGTGGAATAAAAAGTGTGTAACATTTTCTTTTTTAAATAAACAGCGGGGGCATGACGAGTCTTGAATAAACTTATACTGTTTGCGATGAGAATTTAAAGCGCTTAGCCCCATGCGCAGGCGTGCGTGGTTGACTGCACCGTTGCCGATACCAATATTGTTATTCCGTGGTTTAGCGAGAAACATAGAGGTCTTCAAGCTGGCTTTAAATACACCGATAGACAGCGACTCAGAACCACGAGGGAGCCGATTCCATTCATCTAAAACTGACGGGAAGAATGATCTTTTAAATGAAACAGTTCTCCATTTGAAATTTCTAATGTCACCCATATTGCGTAGATTATAATCAACAGCTTCCCGGTCACTTTACCCGTTCTAATCCTGTGGAAGTAAGTGAGTTTAAAGTATTTTCTTCGTACCTGTAGTGAGAGAGAATCATCATTTATTTCGACCAGGAAAACAACAACAATACAATACAGCATACAGCAAAACAGACAAAATATATTCCCTGGCCGAGGAGACCACCATTATGACATAGTCGCTGGCATGGTGGCCACACCAAAAGAAAGAAACCCCCCCCCCCAAAAAAAAAAACCCCAAAAAAGAAGAAGCGGAGAACAATACTTCAATAAGGACAAATTGGGTAAACAATTATCGATAGACACCATTAGAATTTAATAGAACATATGATATAAAAATAATAATTTGGGGGATTAGATAAAACGCAATATCTGTATAGAGACAGTTCGTGGTTTAACACTTCACTACTTCGGCGTACATTACTTTTTGGCGCTAATGCAGCTAATGCTAATGCTAATGCTTAGTGTGCTAGAATGGGTTGTATTGTCAGCGTTAATAATGGCACTAAATCTTGAACTCGCTCTTGATATGTCGTTTATATATATTATAAATAGAAGAGGACCAAGTATTGACCCCTGCGGTACTCCTCAGGAGATCAGAACTTCTTGTGATTGAACATTGTCTGTGCTTACATACTATTTGCGATTGTGAAGATAATTTTGTAGCAGCTTGAGCGCCAGCCCAGAAGCCCCATAGTGTTTTAGTTTAGTTAATAGTATGTGGTGATTAATGGTGTCAAAGGCTTTTGATAAATCAATATAGATGTTTATCGGAATCTCCCCTTTATCTTACTAGTTTATGTATGGCTCTATCAATTAATTCCAGTGCAGCTAATTTGGTTGAATGTTTTTTCCGGAAACCATACTGACCACTATTAAACAGGGTTTCGTGATCAAAGTGTCCGTACACATGATTATAGATAACTTTTTCAAAAACCTTAGATATGGCTGGCAAAATTAAAATTGGCCTATAGTTATCAATATTAGATATTTCCCCCTTTTTTAAAACTGGCACTACGTTTGCAAGTTTTAATTTATCCGGAAATATACCAGTAGAAATTGATTGGTTAATGATGTGGGTAATTGGCTTGCTTAAATCTACTTTTAATAGTTTCAGCATTTTTATTGACATGTCGTCATGCCCAGAACTAGCCTTAGGTTTCAGCTCATCACTTATTTTGTTAGTGACATTATGGTCAATTAAAGTAAACA
Source organism: Arenicola marina (assembly GCA_964019135.1). Lineage (NCBI taxonomy): Eukaryota > Metazoa > Annelida > Polychaeta > Arenicolidae > Arenicola > Arenicola marina. The sequence continues at coordinate 22,335,576 of OZ025251.1, read as the reverse complement.
CCAATTCGTTTTATAAGGATCGCCTAGATATAGGTGGCCAGGCGTTAGCGATTAATTAATCTTAGCCTGTGTCTCCTAACCTGCAATACCTCTGTAATGCGTATGTATTCATGTAACAACAGATTTATTTGTGTTGGTTAAATAAATGAAATGAACTCTATAGCTAGTATAACTTTGGTTTGGGTCCTGATTGATTTTACTGGCAACTTTAGTACCAATGGTGCTAAAAAAAATCATTAAAGCCATTTGCTATAGCCGAAAGGTCAGATGTATATTAGTCAGATTAATATTAAAGAGCTCAGAGAATTTGTCCTTTCGGTTTGACCTATTAATAACGGATCTTATTGCTCTCTAAGTTTCCTTGATGTCCCCTTTACATTTTTCGAAAGCATGATAATAATACGATCTTTTGGCCAACCGAATACTATTTTTTAGTAGGGTTTCATACGTCCTAAAATTGGTTTTGAGAGTATCGTATTGACAGGAGTTTGGCGCGGTGATTTTAAGCTATTTATAGAGTTGTCCTTAAATGCTATTGACTTAATAATACCAGTGGTGATTCGGTTTGCCTCTTTGTGTTTTCTCCCCCCACCAGCGACAGCGTAAAACACTAACATGTAAAGAGAAAGCAAACTGCAAACTGCCGGAGCGGACATAGCGTGAGCAAATACAAAGCCACCCATCATGAGCCTCGGCGACTTTGAGCAGACCTCGGTAAACATCGGCAAACATCGGCGGGCTGTAGCCCTGATATTTTAAGCAGTCTTAATGAAACTAAGCACGAATAAAACACAGCAAAAGAAGTGGTGACATAGGTAAAATAAATAGAACATCGCATAATAAGCTTCGGCGATTTAGAGAAGACCTCGGTAAACATCGACAAACATCGGCGGCTATCAGTGAAAGGGGAATCCCTAACTCGTTACGTCATTCACAGGGAATCCCCAATTCGTGACGTCATTCACAGGGTATTTCCCCGAGAAAGGCTCTTCGTGATAAATTCCGAATATTCAAGAAAAAACATGGAGAAAACGTGTAAATAGTTCAGAAAACATTCGTGTAGATCATAATTATATCGGAGACCATTATATATAACCAGATTTATTAATATGTGAGCACAAGGCAGTAAATTACTGATAATTGGTGTGAAATAAGCTGCTCCAAAAAATATTTCTGAAATAACATTTTCAAGTTTCAGGACGTGTTTCTCGGGAAATTTGCACGGGTACCTAAGTTTTTAAACGTGGTTTGGTGTCAGGATTTTCATTTTTGATCAAATTATAGCCAATTTTGTGAAGGTGGTGATTTCGAATTTTGGCAAAAACGGTCCTGTTTTTGCATAATTGCACTTTATTATTGCCATTCAGTTATTTTTTGTGGCTACTATTTACATTGTTGAATATCATTCCTGTATTGCACTAGGTTTAAGCTTTCCAAAGAGCTATTACTGATGATATTGACTTAATATTGAGCTGAATTGTAGCAATATTACATATTCGTGGTAGGTGTCAAGTTTTGGTCATTTTGTGAAATGGGGCTACACTTGGAAAATAGAGAATATTTTTTTAACAGGGCGGTAAAGTATCCTATAAAAATTCTCCAGCAGGTGTGTAATTGGGTATACTTTCATAAAATAATCACCAATACAAAGTTCTTTTACCTTGCTATTATGGGTGGCTTACCTTAAGACTTTCTGAGAGATCGCGTTGCATGTCACTAACTTAAGTTGTTATCCTTAGAACCCAATTAACATGCCTCTTGAAATTACGTTTCTCGAAATCGACGCATCGGCAACTTAATTGTGAGCAAAGTTAACTGCAGCTTACACAGACAACATGAAAGCAGGCATGGATGAATGTAACCGATACATGTTCTCCATGTCATCAATAGAGCAATCTGTGAGCAGCAATTAGATGCGTTCTTTACATGGCAGAACGACCCATTGTTTCACCCGGCTCCATCAACATTGAACCGTGCACAGATGAAGGTGACTGGGGGGAGGGGGTGGGGGGTCGTTCAATTGACAATTGACACTTGCCGTAAACATAAGCATAAACATACCCCTTGGCCTATGCATGTGTTTGTTTTACAACACATAATAAGATGCCATTATTCTCAGGATCAACACACTTCGCCAACATCGCCGAGCAATGCCGAATGCTTTGTTTTATTATAGACACCTGTAATACTGAGCAAGCATTGTCTGACTATTAGTCAGAAGTGAGTCATAGATAACAGATGCATATTCCAAGCGGGGTCGAATATAATCAATATTTAATTAAGATTTGCGATTGATTTTCCTACTCATTCTTCTCAACAGGTTCACAGAATGCATAGCCTTGGAAGTGATATTCGTTACATGGTTTTCCCAGGTCAGGTTCTGGGTTAATGTCAAACCCAAGTGGCAATGGTTTGCGATACGTTTTAGAGGTACACTATCTAAATATAACGGCGGGTAGTCGACCGGTCGTGACTTTTCACTATGATATTAAATACTCAGTCTTATGAGGGTTAAACGTGATCTTCCATTGTTTAGACCAAGAAGCCAGTTTTCCGGGATCTCTGTTAATCTTAGCGATATATCTCGAATATGGCTATACAGTTCTCGCGATTGGGCCGCGAGATTTCAATTTTGAGGACAAACAAACACACGTGCTCCATGTTGAAGTATAGGCAGCTATAAGTCAATTTCTTTCCAGGTTTATTCTAAAGACTATGAGTACTAGTTCACTAAACATGGCTATGGGAGATAGACGTTAAAATATTTGGAGGCGATGGAGCGCGGAACTTTGGGAATATACAAGGAAAAATCCGTCTTCACCACACTCGAAAGCTAAAAATAGCTTTCTAAATTTAGCCCTGCACCCGGGCTTTTGCGAGTTCTCCAAACTGCGAGTGACGTCACAGAGTTACACGTGCCTCCGCGGTAACAAAAATGGCGAGAACAAGTGATCGACTTAACCATTCCGCTGTCAAAATGTGCAGCGCATGGAGTAACAACACACGGACGCGTCATTAAACCACATGGTAAAGGTAAATTAAGACCAGTAGGATGTTTTCGTATCACTTTTGGATCATGAAAAGACAAAGTTCTTCAGTCTTTGTAAGTTTTCTTTTTGAAGCGTTGTGCCAACGTTGTCCATGTGAATCCATGTGACGTCATAATGTCTCGTTTTCGTAGGAAATGCAAAAAAACGTTAGTTTCTCAGCCGTGTTGTCCCGTCGTAACAATTATTAGTCATTGTGGTGGCGCAAATGAATGAAAAATATGTCGTCTATCCGTTTTGGGCAGCTATATTTCTTAAATATTCTTAATTATATCGCCATGCCTTCCGCAATGGACCCACCCCTCGGCGCCTGGCTCTTGCGCAGGTAGCCGCAGACTCCCCTCTGGGTCGTAGATGCAACCCTACACGCGCCATTAGAAAATGCCAAGTTCGGCAGTTCGGGGCAAAGCGCTCGTTTGTTTCAGAATGTCTCGCCTTTTTAACTTCATATCTTGATAAAGTTATCTTTTATTGAACGACTAATCTAATTTTCGCTTGCATATGTACCGATTTAGTCTATATTCTTGCCACCAAAACAACACCCTCAACCTGCCTGGCTGATTCAAAACAAATGTCGGATGACGGAAATGGTGTGATGCGCATGACCGGAAAAAATGTCACCGTAAAACTGCGTATGTGCAACGCGGCGCTCTTCATAGGCTATAACAGCGTGTGGTGGATTCTCGTGCACTTGATGTTTTAAATTTGTGTTATTATTATGTAACACTGCCATTTCGGTAAAACAAAATTTATTTATGCACAAAAGTTTTTTTTTTAGCGCTGAGTACATTTTCACTTGAGTGTTACATAATTAAAACGTCAAGTTTGAGGAGCGCCACATTGCATCTACGCAGTTTTACGGTAACCTTTTTTCCGGTCATGCGCATCGAACCATTTCCGTCATCCGACATTTGTTTTGAATCAGCCAGGCCGGTTGAAGGTGTTGTTTTGGTGGCAAGAATATAGACTAAATCGGTACATATGCAAGCGAAAATTAGATTAGTCGTTCAATAAAAGATAACTTTATCAAGATATGAAGTTAAAAAGGCGAGTCATTCTGAAACAAACGAGCGCTTTGCCCCGAACTGCCGAACTTGGCATTTTCTAATGGCGCGTGTAGGGTTGCATCTACGACCCAGAGGGGAGTCTGCGGCTATTGCGCAGGTAGTCTGGTTCCCAGCCTCACCCTTTGCGTAACATACACGTCACGCCTACACCACAGATAGTCAGGATACCAGTGTGCGCAGAGATTCTAAACTCGTTCCGAACACGTGCTTCGTTTGTTTGTCCCCAAAATGAGTAAACCGGAAGTCTAGGCGATCGAGACTTTATAGCCTATAGCGTTGCGCAGTATTTCCAGTATTGCCGTGTCGTCAGCAAACATAAACGGATTCCTCTCTAAATCCTCGACAATGTCATTAATAAATATAAAAAATAAGAGTGGGCCAAGTATTGAGCCTTGTGGCACACCCGCAGTTACAGGCAACCAGGAAGAACTCTGACATTTAACAACAAATCTCTGTTATATCCTAAATAACTATTGAACCACTGGAGTAGCTAGGTGACACCAACCGACTCTAACTTGTGAAGTCCTAGATGATACACTTTATCAAAGGCTTTGGATATATCCAAGAACACAATGCAGACGTCAGCACCAGCGTGATCGTCAATACCAGAATCGATATTGGAATAAACCAGGTGCGTTAAATGAATTAACTGGTTAACAGTCGAGTCCAAGGGTTTGAATTACGCCAAGTCAGGAGACTATTCTCTGAGCAGTGGCGATACAGAGTTTTAAATACTAGTCTCTCCATTACCTTTCCGGTACAGGAAAACAATGATATTGGTCTGTAATTGTTTCGCAGTTGCCTGCCACCTGACTTTGGTGTTACATTTGCCCTTTTCCATTCGCTAGAAACTGAACCTAATTGCATAGACATTTGGAACAGATCGGACAGTGGCTTACTTATAGCGGAGGCCGTGGCTCTTAACATCCTGTTACTTACCCCATCGGGACCATTAGATTTATTTACATCGAGATGACTATAGGATCGCGTAAACACCCTCAGGTTCAAATTGAACAGTAGACATTCTTGCTGCAGTTTTATATAATAACGGCGGCAATGCAAACCCAACACTAGCTTCAGGCATCGAAGAGTTAGCAGCAAAAAACTCATTAAATGATCAGGCCTTATCAATTTCCGCACTTGTAAAAGAGACGTTTGTTAGGGCCCAAAACGTCATAGTGACGAAAACGTCAGACCACACGGTCTGAGCCGTCTGGGAGCAAATGTACAGTTTCACATTGTGCCTCGATCGCAGTGTCTGTTGATGGGAGCTATGAATATATGAGGCAGTAACTCTTCAGTTTCAGATATATTTAAGTGCTTTCATAAACGATGGAATATGGGTATCGCCCCCCCCCCCTCCTCCGGGTCCACCCATTGGAACCTTCTATTCCAAGAAACCTTTGATTTCCTTATTTTCCTGCGCCTTAATACGCAAAGTTCGGCTTGCAAGAGGTCTCTAATTGTCAATCAATCAATCCTTTAGCCCCGAGTGGTCCCGCCCTGTCTCCTTCAGAAACGCCACGCAGGGTTCTTTGAGCGATAACCGGGATGGTTGACATTAAAGTTCAAACTGTATATTTCATTCTACCAAGGTATGACGTTTTGGTCACTATGATGTTTTGGGTTCTAACAGACGTTTCCCTCAATCATTGTAGGAACGCTCAACTTCATCTTATCACCATAAAAGCGTTTAGTGATCTTGAAAATTTCTTTTTGTGGTACAGAAGGATCACTAAGCCGTTGAGCAAGTGATGCGTAGAATTCGTCCTTTCGTTCTTTTATAGCAAACTTGACTTCGGTTCTATAACACGTTTAAATATGTCGTAGTGGTCTCCTGTCTTGGTTTGAGCATAACACTTCCACAGACGGTTGCGTTGTCTCACATAATCTTTTGATAGTTCCAGACATCCACTCCTCGTCTCTAGGTCTCACAATTCTGATATGGTTTGGAACATAAGTATCAACTGTTTCATTAAAACACGACGTAAAGTAATTTTCGGCATCGTTCACCTTGTCAAACAAGTCAGTTTCGACATGCCACGATGCGTGCGTTAGGGCTTCATTCAGTCCGACGAGATCCGCCGAGGCATAATGGTAGATTTTGCGCCTAAAAGAGCGGTCTTTTATATAAGTCAGTTTTAATTTGCAGTAAACCGCGCAGTGATCCAAAGCACAGAGTGGCGGTAGGACACCAGACTTAATTACGTATGCGGGGGCGTCTGTAATTATAAGATCTAGAATATACCCTCGGTCGCCTACATAGGCCTACCTTGTTGGCTCGAATATAAGTTGGGAGAGCAAGTTACCGTTAACCATATCAATTTTTGCATTTCAATGTTAACAGTAAACCATCTTTTAAAGGGAACCGCTAGCCTGGCCTCTAACGCTGCTTTACCGATTCATATAATACCCAATTGTCTATCCTCCAAATTACAAAAGTGTTCGTCCTGTCTATAGCTCACAATAAAATTTGGAAGTGACGCCGGGCACGATTTCGCCGCCTACCCGGGCGGCAGCCCTTTTTGGAGGTGTGTCCGCGATTGACCAATCAGAAGGCGATACTATAATTTATTCAAACCGGAAATTGCGCCTATTGTGTGAGCAAAACAAGAGCGCGTGATCATCGCTAATATAAATAGCTGCGATTCTAAATCCAATCATGGCATTGTTGCGGAGTCAATCGTCGCAAGACGTATATCAATTTGTTTGGACGGTACTTTTCCATGAAACGCTAGGATCATGGTCTACTGCGCGGCTTGGAACTGCCGCCATTAATCTGTAAATCGCGGCCGTGATCTCTCTCTCTGCGAATGATAACATAAGGCGGTGCCACATGAATAGTCACAATATGCGTCACTGCTCCCGGCAAAATGGCGCTCTGCTTGAAATTGCTGGGGGCGGGTTGCCTTAATTGTTTTCTCCTTACCAGTCAGCCGAAACGAAGCGTTAACACTCGCCAATTTAATTTTAAGATGTAAACTTTTGGTGCAGATTGCGATTAAATTAGGTTGGACACCCGCTTTAAACGAACATATAACGGTAGCGATTGGCAAAAATCGGTCTTCCTGTCGCTGTGCACCCTGTTTCACTGCGTATTTCCGGAGAGGGTGGCGTCTGGTTGGTCACCATTAGCACGAGCTGTAGGTCATCCTCACCAGGTCAATTACCGGTCACCAGATTACAAGGAACGCACGCTAACCATTGCGCTACTGAAGCCTGTTTTATATTGGAGCTGTACCATGGCTAACTATACATATAACAAATAAGTCATGAAACGAAGTCATTTAGTTGGAGTCGAGAGGGGAGGGGAGGAGTAGGCGTCGGGGGTGGCATATAAACCGATACCACTCCAGACTGTGCCTGTCGCTCCTGGACGCGAATGTGGGTCAAATATGGCTCCCTTTCGTAAAATCCGGAGCGTGATGTATAACTATGCATTCACATTGACTAGGCCTATATCAGATCTATATCTGCTTGTATATACCCTCATTTATTCGTAAATAATGAATTGACCAATTTATGCCCAAATCAGCCTCTTTGTCTTTGCTTTTGTAACAGAAGAGGACGTTATGAACCACGTTAGCGAAGGGTGTGTCCTATTTTGACATAGAATAAACAAACCCACGTGGTGGGGGCACCGACTGGCAACACCCGGATGTAGAAGCTCACTTCCGGTTGAAAATGGATGCTCTCCTGTCAGAGTTCCTAACTGTTATTTAGTTTTAACATCTTGTTTTCGTCATCGTGATTCTGCGTGTGTGCGGCAGAGCATTTGGACAGTATTTTGGAATCTCTGTGAGTATGTCAGCGAGGGTGTTGGTAGATTAGAATCACCTTCCTTTCTTCTGCAACTGAATGAACTGTGTTGGTGGAAGTGCCAAGTCTGAAAAGTCTCCGACTGAGAAAGACATGTCATTGCCAGACTGAATTGAAGTCAGTCGCTGACAACACAGGCGCTCAATAGCTGAGACAGTCAGTGACAGTGTCAGTACCGTCGTAAGGGATGAACCAATACACTTGTGTCACGATATGATATATATTACCATATGTGATAAACTATATAATAGTTATCAAAAGTTATCTCAATGAAATTAAACCTATTTAGGGTCTGTTCCGGTGTTCGTTTACCACTGACAACTGATAACTGCCGGATAAGTTACCACCAAATGACACTGAATAACAACAAATGTCTCTTTGTTGATGGTCAAAGTGCCTGGGCTAGAAATGTTTACTAAAGATAAATCTCTTTTCTTTTATATACCGAGGACAAGTCTATTCTTTTATTTACTGCTGACAAGCGTCATCATGTACACTATACAGCTGACACATATTTATTAGGTCTATCGACAATCATTTCAAACAACTAACATATTTACCACAGACTTTTGTATATATCTTTACCACTTATAATCTCTATCATATATAGTCAGTTTACCACTGAGAAATGTGAAGAAATGAGATAACAAATGAGAAATCATTTAAATAGTCAATTTTATTTATATAGAATATATAATTTATGCATATTTATACATGAGACATCAATATCCACAGGGTATGCGTTCTCACTATAAGTTTATCCTTCTGCGACTGCTTGTTATATAGTCAGCTTGTTTTCTCTTTCTCTACTTGGGCTTCTTTCCAGCGCTTGAGGGAACTGAGGGCACGCATAGCTGACCTTTTGAACAAACGACTTGAATGCCCTGGGGCTTGGCCTGGATCAATTTCTTGAGCCACAAGTCTTTTTCTGTAATTGTCATTGATGCCCAGGTCGATGGTAAAACAATAGTGTTACCAACCTGGTGAAATTCACTGACATATTGCTTGAGTTTGCATATTGCAATTCAGTTTTGTATTTTTTTTACATTGACCACAGATTTGATGACAGACAAATGTGTCACCAACCAAGCTCTGTTGTTACCGCCAAGAAGCCTCAATATATGTTATTACCACTGATCGACAAGCCTCATAATATACCCAAATTAACTGCCGACAATATAAGACCTCATCTATACTAATAAAATGAAGCTGTCCATCTGTCTGTCCCACCTATGCACTCGATGATGGCTTGTCAGCGGTAAATAAAAAAGAGAAAAGGCCTGTCAGCGATATAAATTTCTCATTCTGGGCACTTTGACCATCATCAAAGAGACAGTTATTGTTAGTCAGTGGTATCCGGTGGTTGTCGCTGATAGCCGGTGGTAGCCAGTGGTTGTCGGCATTAAACAAACAGACTGCTATTCTAAACCAGTTAAATGTTGCCACACGCCAGTTGAAAATAAAGAGTCTAAAGTTAGAATTTCTAAATTAAAGTCTATGAAAGTTATTGGAGATTAAATGTTATAAAGGTATTACTAAGGTAGTGTTATGTATTCTGTAGTGTTCAACTATATACCTATTTGCGCCCATAATTTCTGAAGGAAGGGAAAAAAAATTATATCGCTATTACCATAATTTCTGGTTTAGGTTATAAGTTATCCTTTTTTTCTTCTCAGCCAATGGGTATTAGTTCTACATAGGTGCAACTTATAATATATGAAACAAGTCCAAGCTTTAGACCCCCCATCTTCTCGGTTAACCTCCCTCCCCTTTTATTTACTCAACCGGCCAGGAGATCGGGGGTCATTCTTCGACCATCTCTGCCTATCATAATGCCACATGGCTAATGAAGCCAATTACTCCAGCACACACTAGAACCACTGTCACATTGCACCAACCTGGTGTACATTTTTTTTCTGGCCTAATTATTTAAAGACAGTAGCTGTATAAAGATTCCCCCCTCGACTGCAGCTTCCCAAACTATGGCCAGCCTAGCTGCAGACTCCAGAGGGGAGTCACCAGCCACTCTACAAGTCAACTCAAAATTAGGCACCCTGCCAACGATAAGGATGAACCCCTTTTTATTGATAATTTAATAATTAAATCTTATAATATCATGTACAAAACATATGGATTCAAAGATATATTATTGTGTCGTTTTATCCCTTGTCATTGATACTTGTCAGTGGTACTCATAGATACAATAGCAAAATCACAGCTATTAGTCAAAGTATAGGTAACGTAAATATGATCTAATAAGGTATAATTAAATATAGGATGTTTTATGTTATTTATATTTTGATATCCCTCTTATGTGATGATAAGAGGTATGTGATATTGGAAATGAAAATGTGATGCCAAGTTATTGTTATCATATGATATATTTGTATTTATCTATTAGCATCAGGGTATTAATTAGCCAGAGACCTGCCGGATGGGTGGGCAGTTTCAATTTTGGCAGGTAGATTTTCTTTTTGACTGGCACTAAGGTTTAGAAGACAAATATAGCACTCACAATTTGATACAAACATTTTTTTTACCAGCCAATTCTGGCTAATACCCTGGTTATTATTTATATATTAGAAGTTTACTTGTCCCCAATGTTATGAGGGCTTAATTTATACATTTTAAATACAATAAATAAATCCTGGAAAAACAATATTTCTTCAAGGGATGATCTCTATTTATACAGAGCTAGATGTGACAGACCAGAGAGGAGAGGTTTAGGATAGGGTGGTTACTGTCAGTCAGGGTATTAGCTCGGAGGGGCTGGCAGTTTCAATTTTGGGCACTGCTCTTTACCCACCCACAAAAAGGCCTTTCATTCACAATGTCTAGAAGAAAATCGTAGTGCTCATTATGTTATATGACAATGAGAACTGCTGCTATTTATTGCATTATAAATTGCAAACTCAGAATCAGACAATTTTTTTTTTGTTCCATTTATTGTGACAAGATGGCATGACATGTGACAATCTGATCGACTGGTACACTGTTGTTTGTAAAGAATGAAACACTTTTATTTATGGTAAAACAATCCTTAACGCCACAGGGTGGGGTGGCTACCATCAGTAAACATAATGAGGAAGTCAATTGTGACTGTATTGAACCAGGATATAGGTCAGAGAGAAACAGGTAGAAAGAATCAGGTAGGTTATACCCACCATACATGGAAAACAGGAATGGCTCTAAAAGCACTGGTGTCATCGGCCACCAGTACATCAAACCTGTTGGTAGCTTGTTTGGCTTCTGTTTGTGAATATCGATCTACATTTATATGCACTGCAAGAGCAGTAGTGCTAGGGGAGGGGTGGTGCAGTAGTGCTAGGGGAGGGGTGGTGCACTAGTGGTGGGGAGGTGTTACAGGGGCAATCATTTCATTTTCTCCCCTGGGAACACCCTAGCATGATCAAAAAGTCTCTGGCAACATCAGTGCGAAGGCACCTTGTCATAAAGTGCTGGACCACTTGTCGCTCATCCAAAACAAGCAAACCGACATAGCTGAATAATGTTTTTATCCGTAATAATTAGATTTTCCCAAACTTAGGGCGTGTGCTGAAAGTTAGGTATAATGGTACATGAATTTTGTGTTATGAATAAGTATTCTTCACTATTTGTGATCTAGTCTTATATGACATGCAAATCCACCAGGTTGCTGCTCTGGATTTTACCAGGTAACCTCATGTCACTGGTGAAGCATGAACATGGTGAATTGCTAAAATGCTTGCTGATGCCAAGGAATTACCATGTCACTGACTCTAGATTCCATGACATTATTATAAGAACCAAATTTAAATGCCATCACCCGCCTGAAACGGGTGGGAGTGGACGAGGCTCTGTTTTTCTTGCATTTGAGCAACAGTTATATCGAAATATTATCCATCTCCAGCTCCCATTTTAGAGGTCTATTATCGAACGAATGGCTTATGAACGTTGGTGGAGAAATGTCTCCTTCGTTTGCATCACTGGTGGGGCGTTGTATTGGGGGTGGGAGGGTTCTGGGTGATTCTGTGGGGCATTGAGTTAGGGGGGTCACGTCAAGTCAACGTCGGGAGGGATGGAAAAATCTATAACTCCAGTAGAGGGGCCGCATTTTGATTTGAGGCCAGTAATGTGTCTCCAACGAATATACGATGGCGTTTTATATCCAACAAGGTGTCTTTCTAGTTTTGCTCATAACATATATTTGTAATGAAATTTATGCTGCATGGAAGAGGATGGATGTCCGTCGTGGTTTATGCTGTAGGCAGTGATGTCAATGGGTTGGGGAGGGCAGGTGTCGCTCCCATTTGTTACGGTCTGCAGATTGGAAGTGTAATATTTGATGGCGTTGCTGTGTTTTGGTCGACTCAGACTCAGACTCAGACTTGGAATTATGGTGTTGGGAGTCCCTCCAGAACCGAAATAACGATTAGACAATCTGAACTTGGTGCTGATGCAGTCTGTTGTTGATTACGCAGTTTGTTGTTGATGATGATGCGGTCTGTTGTTGATGATGCAGTCTTTTGGCGATGATGCAGCCTGTTGATGATGCAGTCTGTTGGCGATGATGCAGCCTGTTGATGATGACAGTCTGTTGGTGATGATACAGTCTGTTGATGATACAGCCTGTCGTTGGTGATGCAGTCTGTTGATGATGATGCAGTCTGTTGGTGAAGATGCAGTCTGTTGGTGATGATGCAGTCTGTTGTGATGATGATGCAGCCTGTTGTTGATGATGCAGTCTGTTGGTGATGATGCAGTCTGTTGATGATGATGCAGTCTGTTGGTGATGATGCAGTCTGTTGGTGATGATGCAGTCTGTTGGTGATGATGCAGTCTGTTGGTGATGATGATGCAGCCTGTTGTTGATGATGCAGTCTGTTGGTGATGATGCAGTCTGTTGGTGATGATGATGCAGCCTGTTGTTGATGATGCAGTCTGTTGTGGGTGATGCAGTCTGTTGGTGATGATGCAGTCTGTTGATGATGACAGTCTGTTGGTGATGATAGTCTGTTGGTGATTATGCAGTCTGTTGATGATGACAGTCTGTTGGTGATGATGCAGTCTGTTGGTGATGATGCAGTCTGTTGGTGATGATGCAGTCTGTTGTGGGTGATGCAGTCTGTTGGTGATGATGCAGACTGTTGGTGATGAGGCAGTCTATTTGTGATGATGATGCAGTCTGTTGGGGATGATGCATTCTAGTTATGATGACGCAGTGTGTTGGTGATGAATTTAGTTTATTGGTGATGGTGATGCAGTGGGTTGGTGATCGTGATGATGCAGCCTGTTGTTGATGATGCAGTTTGTTGGTGATGATGATGCAGTCTGTTGGTGATGATGCAGCCTGTTGTTGATGATGCAGCCTGTTGTTGATGATGCAGTCTGTTGGTGAGGATGCAGCCTGTTGTTGATGATGCAGTCTGTTGGTGATGCTGATGCAGCCTGTTGGTGATGATGCAGCCTGTTGTTGATGATGCAGTCTGTTGTTGATGATGCAGTCTGTTGGTGATGATACGGTCTGTTGATAATGCAGCCTGTTGTTGATGATGCAGTCCGTTGGTGATGATGCAGTCTGTTGGCGATGATGCAGTCTGTTGGTGATTATGCAGTCTGTTGGTGATGATGCAGTCTGTTGGTGATGATGCAGTCTGTTGTGGATGATGCAGTCTGTTGTTGATGATGCAGTCTGTAGTGATGATATTATCATGTAAACTAATGTCTTCCCCAAATGTCGAATATAATTGAAGATTAATTTGCTTCTCATCTATTTACTTGGTACAATAAGATACCTGGCACGTACTGGTTTGCACCAACGCTCAATTCTCGTTTATGTCTCATGACAATATAACCGTACTTTGTACTTCGAAAAATGACCCCATTTCCAACCGAGGAACTCGTCGTCACCAGTACAATGCTATTTATATATATATATATTTGTATATATATATATGTATATATATGTATGCTATGTACTTTATGTTTTGTACGTTGCATGTCGTATACTCGATATGCCCCAAGGCTTTCTTTGCGGGCGCCGCTGTATTTGGTTATCGTGCCTTATCACGAGGGTGCTATCTTTCCGGCCACCCCTGGCGGCCCATAGACGCACTAAAACAATGGCGCGGCGGTCGGGTCGTTTGGGTCACTGGAGGCGGGACGCCGGCCTCCGTCTGACAAGCCGATTGAATGCCGTTATGCCACTTTAGTCATGTTTGATACGCACGGACGAGCAATTCAATACTATTATATATACATACTAAAAAAAACATTAAGAGAGAAAAAAAAGGCTGGAGCCGACAGCAGACATTTCCCCGTAGGGTAGCGAGCAAGTGGAGCAACGGGGAAGATGGATAGCTAGCCATGCTGTGCTCCGTCATCCCCCGACCTTTAGCCGGTTTATCCCTCGGGATGAAAACTGAATTGATGGAGTGAGAGAAACTGGCTTTGCCGGAGAGCGCCAGAGAAAGCAGTCCAGCAGCGACAGACCCGGACGGGGAATAGCCGGACCAGGCCTGGATCCCGGCATGACGTTCCTGCCTTGTTTCTCCTCCTCTCTCACCCAGTCTCTTTTGTTTTGTTAGGTTGTTTTTTATTTTTATTTTTTTTTATCATGCCTTTACTTCTTAACTTAACAGAGAGAGAGAGAGAGAGGGAGAGAGAGAGTCGTACAGTAAGATCGATGCTGTAAGTCTCGCTGGGCGCGAATGATTTATGGAGTATGACGTCGTCCTAAATGATGGATTTGGGAATAGTAGCTGTTGTAGTTGTGGGATTCCTTACAACTGCGCGCCGGGGGTTAAGGCTGGTTTTGGTAATGGTGTGTTATGTGGCGTGAGCCTGGTGGTGGGGGGGGGCGGGATTGGAGCTGGTTCCGGTTGCTGATTGGCTCCACGGTCGAGGCGATTTACGGCGTCGATTTGGGTTGCGAAGAAGTCAGAAGGAATTATTGTGCGTGATTGGAATGTCTTGTTTCTTATATTTAGACCTGGTATTTGATGCTTTTTCTCAGGTCATCCGTCTTCGAGTAGTTGAATGTGGTTCCCAAAATGATCAGTAGTATTATCCCAAGTAACGAATTTGGCAATATGTCTTGTATGTGCACTGATTATGATTTTAGTGTTGTTTTTGCTAGGGGATATCATTTTATCGATCTCAGATTGATATGAAGTTGATGGAAACACGTTCAGACTCTTGTCATTCGTAATATACATGTGATTGATATGTAATCTATGGACTCACATAGAAAGCTGTCTGCCCATTGTATTTACCATATATAGTTGGAGATACTGGCTGCTGACAAGCGTGGTGGCGGGGGGGGGGTGGCAGTCGGCGGTCTCTGGTGGATCAATCGGAAGGGACCAGGAGATTGCGCCAATCAACGGGGCTGTTAACGCCAGATTACACCAGACTCCTTATTGAACCACTCGTGAATCCAGTTAATCAATGCAGAGAGGATTGTGTGGGTGGGGGGGGGCTTCTTGATGTCCCGTGGAAGGGTGGGGCTAATCGCTGGAGATGGGGGGGGGGGGTAGAGAAGCAGTAACAGGTGACGAGCGCTGTTCCGTGCCTCCCATTATGACCCTTCAGTGGATGTGGCGCTTTGATCTTGATGGATCCTATCACGTTAGCACCAATTAGAGATGCATAGGATGAAAGCAGGGTATTTTTTGTGGCGCTGTTCATGTTCATTGCGCTGTTGTCTTTCATTGCGCTGTTGGTCTTCACTGCGCTGTTGGTCTTCACTGCGCTGTTGGTCTTCACTGCGCTGTTGGTCTTCACTGCGCTGTTGGTCTTCACTGCGCTGTTGGTCTTCACTGCGCTGTTGGTCTTCACTGCGCTGTTGGTCTTCACTGCGCTGTTGGTCTTCACTGCGCTGTTGGCCTTCATTGCGCTGTTGGTCTTCACTGCGCTGTTGGTCTTCACTGCGCTGTTGGTCTTCACTGCGCTGTTGGTCTTCACTGCGCTGTTGGCCTTCATTGCGCTGTTGGTCTTCATTGCGTTGTTGGTCTTTAACCTGACCAATCAAGGCGAAATCCAGATTCGTTCCTAATCAATCAGAGCCAACGTCATTATTTATGTCTACTCAAGAAGACAGGGTTTGCACATGTCAGGAATAATAATGAAAACTAAATTCCCTGCAGGGAAAAATCTGGGAATTTCATTTTCAAGAAAAAGTCCGAGAAGAATCATTCTGGTAACTGTTCAAACCCAGTTATTACTAATATATAGAGGCTATGAATTCCCTGTCGTATATGGTTATTAATCTCCTAATATGATTAATTCGTGATGATGCAGCATAAATAATAAATACTTCCGTCTAACTCGTCAGAGAACACGTCAAGATGTCTAATCAGAACCCGCGTCCTGCTGTCACTCGCATCAAATATGACTGACTGCACTAATCAGGCCATACGTCAAGATGTCAGAAAAAACATGTCTTCCTAACGAGGATCCAGCTGCCCTGCTGGGCCTGGTTGGCGCCGAGTACCACGTTGTACCGTAACGCGGCCACTAACAATTGATGCCGCGTACGGTATGCAATTTGTTCATTTACCGAAAGGTCATCTGCGAAGAAAAAACAACTCCGCATTCCTCCGGTTACCCGGTGCTCTCCAAGAGTCGGCACAAACTAAGGGTATAGTATGTGATTTGAATCATTTTGGACAGTGATACAGATTTAGATCGCCGTTTGGCGGTTTGGCTGAGAATTAAATCTGCATAATTTTGGTTTTGCCGACCCTGTGCAGTCGCAGTGCTTACGGCCGCCAAATCGAATATTTTCTCCACGTGGGCGCCGGGGCGGCTGAGGGGGAGTGGGGGAGGGGGCGGAGGTGGTGTCTCTTAATGCTGTTGTATTGGTGTGATGGGTTGGTCACACGTCCCTGGACTGTGGGACATGAGGGAGAGGGTGGTGGCTGGAAGTAGCGGGGGAGGGGGGGCTGGGGGTAGAGATGGCTTAGCTCAGCCTCCGGTCGCTGAAGACAAGAAATCGATGTTGTTTTAGATCAGGATGCATCTTGTCCAGCGAGTCCGCCGCGCCCGGTGTTTGCCGTGAAGTTTGCTGTGATTGGGACGTGATTGGAGGCGCTGGACCGGCAAACCCCGTGTAGCTAATCCAATCAGAGGGCGCCTCGCCAACCCCGCCCCCTCTCCTGTACACTCCCTGGATCGGCATGGGGAGGGGGTGGGGGCGGGGCTCGCATTCCCCGCTTCATGGCTCCTCCGCCCCACCGCACCCTCTCCAACTCATCCTTTTACCTTGGACCCAGCACATTATGTTGAGGATTGGGGGTGATGAATTGTGCTACAACTCCCTGGTCCACTTTGTGGTGTGTTTTGGTGATTGTGGGTCAAACACCACCAGGCGGCCCCGGCGGCCCCGGCGGCCTGCGTATTTCCTGGTGCTTTTGTCTTTTGTTGTCCTACATTGCGCTGTTGACCTTCCTTGCGCTGTTGACCTCCATTGCACTGTTGGCCTTCATTGCGCTGCTGACCTTCATTGCGCTGTTGACCTTCATTGCGCTGTTGGCCTTCATTGCACTGTTGACCTTCATTGCGCTGTTGCCTTCATTGCGCTGTTGACCTTCATTGCGCTGTTGACCGTCATTGCGCTGTTGACCTGCATTGCGCTGTTGACCTTCCTTGCGCCGTTGAACTACATTGCGCTGTTGACCTTCATTGCGCTGTTGACCTGCATTGGGCTGTTGAGCTCCATTGCGCCTTTCCAGACCGAATTCTTATATGCTCTGTTGATGAACTAGTTATTTTTATTTGACGGTTTGATGTAATCACGAGTGTGCTAATCAGTCGGGTATATTCACGCCGGTGTCGGCTATAACAACAACTATCCATATAAATCCCCCGCACAAAGAAGTCTAGACCTTTGATCGTCTTTTTATACGTACGAAGGCGGGGGTATTTTCAGAACGTTTTCTCCTGTTCCTCCCTCGAAACGAGATCGTTGTTCACCCCATTAAATTCGCCGTCGGTGAAGGTTGTTCCCCGAACACCTGAGGCGTTTGGGGCGGGGGTCTTCTGGCTGGTGGGGAGCGATAAAGACTGCTGCCGGCACGTGGATATGGCCGATTTAGTCCTGTTTTCGCTGGGACATGTTAGGGGCGGGGCGAAAGACGAGGTCACATCGGCACGTCACCTCCTCGGTTGGTCGCACTCGGGTGGGCTACGGCCCCGGCAACAATGGGTCCCCAGTGTCTCTGCCGTGGAGGCTGGGGGGGGGGGGGCGGCAGCGGGGCGGGCGGTCCTCATCCCGATGCCAGCCTGTCCCAGCAGCCAGCTACCGCGTCATCCTTTACCACTTCTTATCCCGGGCCCGCCTGCCCGCCTCGGCCGCCCCCCTCTCCCCCATCCCCCCTCCCCTACACCTCACATATCCCGGCCCTCTCGCGCCAGGCTATTGCTTCTCTGTCGTCTCCGCCACCGACCGCCTCCCGCCCGCCCCAGGGGGAGCCACTTGCCGGGCAATAAAGATGAAGATTGCCTGTCATAATTGTCATCTCAATACCGGCCGGATTAAGGAATCTGATTACCCCGCCGAGCTATTGAAAGTCGATCTCGGGTGTCGGGCGGGCGGGCGGATTCCTCCCCCTCCCCCCCGCCGCCGGCGCCCGCCTCACCCTCACCCTTAGTAACAACCCCGCCACCCACCCATCGCCCGGCCCCTGCCCAGCCATCCGTCCCATGCCTCCTCCATCTGCGTTCCCGCCCAGCCCGCTGCTCGCTGCCCGCTGCCATCTCCCGCGACAGCCGTTCCCGACTTGTCCCACTGCGATCCGGCTTTACCAAATGGGACGGCGTGGGATGAGTGGCGATGTCGGTGATGTGGGTTTGTTTGGGTTAAATGGATTTGAGAAGGAGGGGGTGAGGTTGGGGGGGGGGGGGCTTGGCGGGGAGGGAGTGTGGTGGGGAGGCAGGGTGGGTGAGGGCGGAGGAGGGGTTAGGATGGAGGTAGAAATCCCGGACCGAGGGGGATTGGGGGTTTATAGCGACACGCTAACAATAGAGATAGGATATCCATCTCGCCGGGAAGTAATGGCATATTACTTGGGCAGCTTAGTCGGGCCCTGTTGCCTGCGCCAGACTCTTCTATCATTTCCTTTCTTATCCTTTGTCTTACCGACCCGGGATCCCCTCTTCTAGCCATGCTAGACATTCATCCCCACCCGTTGCCATCACCCCCTGCCCCCCCCCCCCCCACTGCCCCTTACCCCGCCCGCCCCGGCCGCCTCACCCCGCCCGCCCCACCCCGCCCGCGCCTCCCCGCCCGCGCCTACCCACCTCTCCCCTCCCCGCCCCGCCCGACCTGACCCGACCCGACCCGCCCCGCCCCGACCTGTAGTCTGTATCTCCCCATGTGAAGCCGCGCTCAGTATCCTCAGATGGCCGGTGATATATAGGGTGCATGTCGACCCTCTGTCCCGTGGGTGTCTCCCTCCGGAGCTAAACCCACATTGATCTTCCCCAATAACCAGATCCTTAATACCGTATCACGGCACACTACCCGCCCAAGCACACCACCCAAAACAAAAATGGCGTAATTTTAATCAAAGGCTCATCCCCAAGTCACAGGTGGCGCCGCAAATAACGCGTGTGTTTTTTGGGACGGGGGCGGAGGACATTTATTGTTTTCTTCATATTTCATTTCCTGCGTGAGAGTAGGTAATAATGATAAATCCCCGCCGGAGTACCAGCAACAGGGTATTGTCAGGCGTTGGGAGGAAGACTTCCTTCAGACCACACCCTTCACACCCTCTTCCTGCTCACCAGTCCCAATCCGCTGCCCACCTATCTACCCCCTACCCCCCCCCCCCCCCCATCGCCCCCTTACCCCCCCCCCCCTTCCTCCTCCCCTCCCGCCTCTCCCGCCGCTCTATGAGAGGAGTAAGCCTGGATGCCCATGGCTTTTCCCGCCGCCATGCCACCGACCCCTGTCAGGGGGATTTGCTCCACCGCCTCGCTCTATTGATGTCCAATCCCGTGTCGCCCTTTTCAGTTCAACCGAGAGGGAAAGAAGGAAAAAAACAAAATGGCCGACGTCTCGGCGTCAACTTCTAACAAATAGAGGGAGAAAACTACCGGCGGTATCTCATTTCCTGCCTGTCATGATGGCGATGACGTTTTCTTCGAGGTGGCCGAAAATAGCGCTCCTAAAAGCGGGTCCACTTCGTAAAAGCTCGTTTTTGATAAGCGTTACCGCGTTGGAACCACTTGTTCCACATGTCTGTCTGTTGTCACTGCGGTGGCGATGACGTCATGCCATTGTTTTAACATGGCGCCGTTATGCTATAGACAACGATTGAGGTTCCGGTCCTTGTCAGGATCGAAGAGGTCGATATCTAGGGACGTCGCCGAGGAGGTCATCGCTTCTAACGCGAACCCAGAACACTTCTATTTTGTGCTCGAGTCGTGTTTTGTCGGCAAGCAGAAGCTCTCCCGGGTGACGCTAGTCTCGTAAGGGGAAAATAATAACCTCGAAAAGATCAGAGCCATTCTCAGCTTCACCCCGACAAGGTTCTTGGATGCTATGCCACGTCCTTACTTTCGCATCCACGTGCCGGCAGCAGTCTTTATCGCTCCCCACCAGACCATTGTGCATTGAGTTGTGCGCTGCTGAACAGTTCTGCGGCGTGGTTTGTTATTGTAATAATTAACGGTAACAAACAGGGGTATCAAGGGGACTAAGTCCTTCTCCGGCCATATGGAGTAATTCCCACATCGTATCAGTTTGTTTGTATGACACGGCGTGCTTTAATATCGTGTTTCCCAGAAGATTCCATATCCGTATATAATTCCTAGTCGCCAATCATGGCTAAAACAAGATGTAAATTCATGTACTCAGAGGGCGGGTATCAGGGCTAAAACAAGATGTAAACTCATGTACTCAGAGGGCGGGTTTCAGGGCTAAAACAAGATGTAAACTCATGTACCCAGAGGGCGGGTATCAGGGCTAAAACAAAATATAAATCCATGTACTCAGAGGGCGGGTATCAGGGCTAAAACAAGATGTAAACTCATGTACCCAGAGGGCGGGTATCAGGGCTAAAACAAGATGTAAATTCATGTACTCAGAGGGCGGGTATCAGGGCTAAAGCAAGATGTAATTCCATGTACCCAGAGGGCGGGTATCAGGGCTAAAACAAGATGTGAATCCATGTACTCAGAGGGCGGGTATCAGGGCTAAAACAAGATGTAAATTCATGTACTCAGATGGCGGGTATCAGGGCTAAAACAAGATGTAATTTAATGTACCCAGAGGGCGGGTATCAGGCTAAAACAAGATGTAAATCCATGTACCCATATGGCGGGTATCAGGGCTAAAGCAAGATGTAAATCCATGTACCCAGAGGGCGGGTATCAGGGGTAAAGCAAGATGTTAATCCATGTACCCAAAAGGCGGGTATCAGGGCTAAAGCAAGATGTAATTCCATGTACCCAGAGGGCTGGTATCAGGGCTAAAGCAAGATGTAAACCCATGTACCCAAAGGGCGGGCATCAGGGCCTAGCGCTAACCTAGCGTCATGACACTGACCCTGATCCTTGACAGTTCCGCTGAATCGCGTGGAGGCAGAAAGGTGGTGTCAAGTAGAAAGGTTTCGCATCGCTGAATGAATGATGGAAATAAAAAAAGGATTCCCCAAGCAGGGCTTCAAGTAAAGAAGGAAACGTGTACCGCGGACTGGGTTGGGATAGCACGCCAACCCTCGTTAAAGCCCTGATTTGTCATCCTTAAAGGCTTAATGGATTTTGCTGATTGAACTGTCACGTCTGACTAACGAACGAAGCACCGCGGTCTTCGGCTCACCGCCAGGTGGCGTTCGTGCTTGGCCGCCATTGTCTTTCTTTACATATGGCGCCGTGCGGTGCCGATGGATTCCCCCCCCCCCCCTAACACCCCCACCCGCCAGCCCGCTCCTTCCTCCCGAGACCACGTGGTCCATCGCCAGTCATTGTGCACACCGGAAGTAAGCCATTGCCCTGTTGCATGGGAAGAAGCCGGGCGATTTGCCGCGGCGTCGCCACTGCGCTGACCTGTCTCTAGTCGCACAGCCACGACGGCGGCGCTTGCTGGCTGTAGTGCCGAACGTGATGCCCCCCTCCTAGAAACACCGGAAATGGTCGAGATGGACCGATAATTGCAGGGTGATCCACGCCGTAAATATATAATGACGCGAAGGGTGGGTGTGTTGACGCTTGGCGCCGCCATGGCTGGCGGTGTGGCGGTGGTGTCCGTTTGACCGCCCCATGCCTTAAAGGGCCCACCGGCCTTCGTCAGATGCCGACCACTTCCTTTGCGGCAACGTGGGTCAACACAAGCTTCGCCTTAAGCAACACAAAACGGAGGCTTTGTCGATATTCCTCGGCGAAGGAAAATATTTGAATTGTAAAAGGCTTTTCATCAACATTGTAAAGTCTTTAAATTCCCTTGCGTTACATAAAAGCCAGATGGGCACGAATTTGATGTATGTATATTTTAAGAACTCAGCCATTATAGATAAATGCGAGGTCCGCTTGGAGTTAAATGTGTCATCACCGTCCATCCTTGCCATTGCGTTCTTTTTGCACAACACGATGCAGCAAATGTTTTATTTCCTTTAATTCTTTTGCCTATATTTAGTGCCAATCGATGGGGAAGCCGTTTGATTGGTGATGTCCGGCCAGACTGAGCGACGAGGAAAGCTTTACATTCTCAACACGTATAAGTATTGACGGCAGTCTCCGATGGAGGGCGCGTTTCACCATGTCGTCTGCCTCGGCGCTAAAAGGGAAAAAATGGACAACCCACTCTTTGATATTTTAGTCCGATTTTTTTTAAGCATACCGATAAACCTTTTCGCCCCCACTTGCCCAAAGTCTTCCAGGAGATCTCTGGAAGATTTAAGTTGAGTACCGACAGGAACTATGGTGATAGCGGATTGGCCGGGGGAGGTAGGCGGTGGGTGGGGGGTGGGGATGGGTGCTGTCTTTATATATAAGAAAGGACTGCCTAGGGGGGCTGGTCCAATCAATTCTCACACCAGGAACCTCCAGTGGGACAGGCCAATTAAACGCCAACCCCAAGCGTCCAGCCAGCTTCCACATGCTGGTGTGGGGGTGATTGGATGGATGGTGGGGCGGGGGGCGGGGGTTGTATAATACAAACTGCAGACGGTCTACCACCTAGGACTAACGCTAAATATCTCCTCCAAACGGGATCCAAGACGAAAATGGATCCCGAAAACTGTGGGGATTTAATAGCGAATATTCCGTAAAACGTGATTTGAGGGCGACATATTATGCTGGAGTGAGGTCAAGGCAACACGCGTCCGACAGGCATGGCGATTGGACACATCATGGACAATCATAATCATGACTGATTAGTCAATGCCCATTTGACGACCAACACCACTGCATAAATGCATCGCGGAACCATTCCTGGTCGAACCATTGTTTGTGTACAGCTCACGTATTACTCGAGCAGTGCATTACGTCCCCCTGTAGTACAAGTGACGAGATTCGCGCCAGGATCCTCAGCCTTTTCTAGTACTTCCGTGATTTCATTATACGCGATCTCAAACAAAAATGCAAAATTCGTTCGGTCTATTTCCAGAAGCCTCGGGATCGCGTGACCTGCTTATTTGAGGACTCTGGATCAGGCAGGCGTTGTCGCTAAACATCAAAATCAGAATTGTGTACTCCATAATCTCGGGGAAGACGAGGATCCGGCTTCTTTACGCCTGTTGCCAGACAGGACAGACCGCTGTCACACGTGAGTGGTCTAACTTCCCCTCCTCGGTGTGCTAATGGCATAGTGACATGGCATTCTTTTGTAACAGCTGCATGGTATCGAAGCTTTATCAATGCACAAAAAGGAGAGAAAAGGAATCTATAACTTCGGTTGATGTTGACCTGTCTCTGACGACCTACGTCGATAGCCCTCGATGAAGGTATTCATGGCTCTTGTCTTGCCAGGCATGGTGTGATTGGGATGGGAAGGGGAGTGGGCGAGGTGGAGGGGGGGGGGGGGCGGGGCGGGGGCGAGGGCGAGGACTGGGTGCCAGAGTGAAGGTGGCGGAGAAGGGAGGGGAGTGTGGAAGGTTGGTAAGGGGTGGACGGGGAGGCTGGACGACGAATGTTGAGGAGAGCCGATGGGAGGAGAGCGGCCATTTTGCTGTCGTCCTGACATGACAGCTATATAAGGAAGACTTTAATGCGGCCAACGCCATGTTTATGACGTCATTTCGTGCCAAAAGGATGTGTGCTACTCTGAGCCGATACGGTGAAGAGAGTCGTATAAAGCCTACCGCCTTGGGAGGGTGGGGTTGAGGGGTAGTGTAGGCTGGGACAATGGTGGGGGGTGGCTTGGTGGAAGGTGGGTAGAAGGCGGCGCTAGGGTGATGTCGGTCGGGGAGGGCTATTCGGGAGAATGGAGAAGTGGGTCTCGGGGCGGACAGGTGGTGGGTGCGGGGGAGGGGTTGACGGGGGTTGGGGGGGGGGGGGGTGGGTATGAGGAAGGCTGGCCAGTTTAGGGCCCCCAAGCAGGTCGCGGTAAGACTGGAAGCTATGGGACTCTCTTGACAAGCGAAACAAGATGTAGCCCTGGATGGGACATTTTACCGCCACCGCCATCGCCAAAAACCGTCGCCCTGACCACGTCTGGACTCCTCAAGGCCCATCAGCGGGGGAGGGAGGGGAGGGAGGGTCTGATCCCAACCAAAGCCGGATGTAAGAAAACCCATGTATAGATGGGGCGACCCCAGCATAGGACGCCGCCAATGATGGTGTCCGCATTCGTGCAGTTTTAGTTCGACACTTGCCCCCTGACAATATGTGGTAAAGACAGCGTCCGTATTTCTTTACTTTTACGAAGGGAGCCTGGCTGACGCAGTTGCTATTCTGGCTCAGCTGTTGATAAACAGGTCATATGGGTTCACGCCGGAACCTGCATCTAGAGCCTCTTACAGATGACTCCCTTTTCATTCATTACCCCGGGGGCTCTCTTTGTCCCGTACAAGCCTTCATGGGCCACTTGTGTACAAAGGTGGCACAGAACACCGACATGTCATTTCTTTACTTTTACGCTGCATTCCAGCCATACGTGGTCGAACCCCTTTAGCTCAGTTGGTAGCGTGAGACATGGGCTCGATCGTGCATCGTAATTGGCATCTGACCATCGTCTCACATACCTTTCATCTCGTTAACCTAGGAGATGATGCCTTCAATAAATCGGCCAATGGTTGGATATTCAGTCGAACTTACCTGTTGTATTGTTAGATGGCGCATCCCCGCTCCTGGATAATGTTCGGCTGCCTCGAGATAAAATGTGGTCAAGATCCGGAGTGTGATATGTTTGTATTATAGCACTTGGTTGATATGTTTGTATTATAGCACTTGGTTGATATGTTTGTATCATAGCACTTGGTTGCTTGGAGTTTTGGGCAAGTACACCTGCTGTAATTTAACCTGGTAGGTCAATGTATGTAGTAAACACCCTAGTTTCATTTGATTATAATCATTAGCTTTGTTCATGACGCATTAGCATTCACATGAATATATTTCAGAGAATGTGAAATGTACCCTTTGCTCTATGGCCGTAATAAATTCTTCTCCCTCGGTGGCTATCCTTCTGGTTGAAACGTCCTCCCGTCCACTTCCACTTCCACCTTCACCCCCACCGCCGCCACCGCCACCGCCACCCCAATGATGCCCACCACCAATCAAACCCATGCCCTCTTTTGCACCCCAACCACCACCAAGCACCCCTTGCTAACCCCTTCTCCACCCCCTCCCATTCCATTCCACCCCATCCACCGGCAACCAACACCATGCCCACCCCCAGCCAACACCATGCCCACCCCCAGCCAACACCATGCCCACCCCCAACCCACACCATACCCACCCCCAACCAACACCATGCCCACCCCCAACCCACACCATGCCCACCCCCAGCCAACACCATACCCACCCCCAACCCACATCATGCCCACCCCCAGCCAACACCATACCCACCCCCAACCCACACCATACCCACCCCCAACCCACACCATACCCATCCCCAACCAACACCATGCCCACCCCCAGCCAACACCATACCCACCCCCAACGCACACCATGCCCACCCCCAGCCAACACCATGTCCACCCCCAACCCACACCATGCCCACCCCCAGCCAACACCATGCCCACCCCCAGCCCACACCATACCCACCCCCAACCGACACCATGCCCACCCTCTTCCACCCCAACCAAAATCAAACCCACTCTTCCTCACCCCAGCCACTACCAGTCACCCCTGTCCTCCCCTGTTCTCCCAACCACCCTCCCCCTCTCGCTATACGATGGCACTACCCCCTCCCCCTCTCCCCCCACGATCACCCCACCCCACCCTGGTCTGAAAGACCTGTGGATGTCAGGCACCTCACATATCAGCCCACTTAGCACCCTGCATAGAGGAGCATTGGCCTGTAGGCTGGCTGCTGACGGCAGGGACGGGGATTCCCGGCTCCCCAGAGAGTGGTCACTATGAATAGTAAGCGGCTATGCTATTCTAACTGCTGATCGGACCAGCCTTCCACCCACATTTCTCTTCCATTTTCTTCTCTTCTTGCTTTGCCTCTAAATTTACCCGTCGAATCTCTTTTACTTTTAGTCTTGTGCACGTGTATGTGCATTTTTTTCTTGTTGAGGACTTTTTTTCCGCGGTCTGTTCTTCCTGTTTGCCTCGTCATCATTTGCCTCGTGTTCACCATGATAGGATTTTAGCGGTTGAGAGTTTCTGGCGTTTTTGTTGTATTGGAGTGGCATATATTGATTGGTTTGTACGGTGTTTAATGGTTTATAAGTATGTTGAACCCTTTGGAATTTGCGTTTATCAGGTAATCGTTGAAATCGTTGTTAATGGGCAACAATAATCCAACAATATACATGAACGGCCCATAGATGGATATTTCGCGTAGTGTTTCTGTCCGCCGCGTGGTGGCGCTACGGTAGTGTAGTCGATCTGGACGATCAAAGCGGTTGTGCGGCTCAAGATGGCAATATTGGTGGATGGTGTGATACATCTATCACAATACATCAATTGGAAGAACGCTGAAGACGGTGGTTTATTACCCCATGTAAAACATTGCTACATGAACGACCCACTGCGAGCCATGGACAGTCCGAACAAGATGGCATAAACAACAAGCAGACTGGTTAAAATACGAGAACATGTCTTTTGAAGCGACAACCCCAGACAGTGGGGTGCTAACAACCAAACCCAAACCCTCACGGTATGTTTGAAGTTAGATGGAAAGGAGGCAGCAAAAAGGGACAACGTCTCGGTTGACGGCGGTACCCCCTTAAACGGTCCTTGGAGGGAGGATGAAGGGGATGATCCGGGTGAATAATAGAAGGACGTATAACATGTCAGCCCGGTGTCGGGGTCAGAGCTCCCCTAAGGGAAGTGGCCACAGATTGCCCCCCGCCACCCCCCCCCCCCCCCGCCCCTCGCCGCCGCTGACGTTCCACGTGTAAATGAAGACGCAGTGAATGAATAATGGAATTTGATTGTTTCCTCGCTGGGAGGCCTGAGTGAAAGGGACGGTCGGCCATTTTATGTCGTCGTGTCAGAGGTAATGCGGATGAGATCCTGTACATCCCAGCGCCAGGCCGTAAGGCTGGTCTGCGCCTCTCTAGAAGGTTGTGCGGTTATTTGTGGGGATTTTTTGTAATTTCGCGTCTGATCTTTCCTTCCATTTGCTTAGGGATCCGACCGACGGAGCCTCCGTAAATGGAAAGTCCCGATTATGTCCCCGCGGGCTTCGAGCGAAGAGACGTCCAAATGCTTAGGTTATCCATTCATTTGTTTTTATTCCGATGGACAGGAGTATTTTGTCAAGTTATAGCACCAGTTATCCTGGTACGAGTAGTGTAGTTTTGTGTGTAATTAAATGAGCTTATTACGGAAGAGGGGAGTTTTGCAGTGCAGTTCTAGTGCCGCACGTGTGCCCGTACGCCACGGGGGTTTTGTGCTGTTTGGTAATATTGCGCAAGTAATCTGATTGTAGTTGATCTAATAGCGCCACAGGCATTTCTCGTCAGCCTGCTTCGTGTCATGGATGGGGCCGAGATCGGCTGATCACTGAAGGTAAAGTAAAAATAGAAATATGATAAGCCTTGGATTGAGAAGTAGTACGGCGGCCCGAGTACAAGGCGCTGCTGGTAGTGAGTTACAGTTCAGTGGATCAGAAGGCTTGGAGCAAATAGGCGTGCCAGCGGATATACTGGAATAGGATAGGATAACATTAGACGAGGCCTTTGATTATTCCTGGCTATGTATGACAGCCCTTCTGTCTCATCTTCACACCATGGGATTCGAACCCATAACCCACACACAGCCTTCGTAGGGGTGAGGGGGGGGGGGGTGCTGTGACTCGGATCAAGCGATTGTTGACCCTGTGAAGGTGTCCTCATGTTGGGACACGGACCAGGCGACACTGTAAAGACGCCTTTATGTTGGGACACGGACCAGGCGACACTGTAAAGACGCCCTCATGTTGGGACACGGACCAGGTGATTGTTGACACTGTGAAGACGCCCTCATGTTGGAGCGCAACTTAACGATGGAGATTCAACGCTCGTCATTAACCTTGATCCCCGTCTTGACCCTCGCCCACTGGATGGGGCATGACTTGGAAACGTAGGTCAAGACACACCCCCCTACCCCCCTGTACCAATTACAGGCCTGGATTGACCAGTGGTCGTAGTTAGATCTACAGACCTATGTCACGTCATGGTCGTGTAGTCGTGTGGAAGAAAGGGGAATAGAAGAATCCAGGGGGAGAGAGACGTAGGGAAAAAGAGAAACAGAGGGATAGGGAGGGGCGTATGGGGAAATGGAGGCAAAGAGAGGAAGAGCGAGGCGGCGGAGAAAGAGTGAGGAGAGGGGGAGACGATAGACATTGAGAGAGAAAGAGAAGGAAAGAAAGAGGCAGACAGAGGCAGAAATAGAGGTAGAGACAGAGAGGTTGCGGGATGGAGAGGCAGAAGGAGCATGGGGGAGTGGTGAGGTAAGGAGCTAGACCCTCCCCGCCCCCCCTCCCTTTACATATATACGTACGCTCTGGTCTCGAGGGGATCGACTCTCCATGCCCGCCTGAAGTTGTCGCCACCTAGCGGCTGGGAGCCGAGGCTCGAGAACGAGCCACGCGAGATGGAGTATGGAACCCCGGTGTAATGGCCGGCAGGGGGCTCTTTCACACCGCTGTTCTAGTTAGCCTCGTTGAGTCCTTGGAGCTTAGGGCGGGGTATGGAGGGTACGGAGTGGGAGGTGAGGGGGGGGGGGGCTGCGTGATAGGGAACTCCCCGAGTTTCGTATGCATCGGTCGCGATGAGGTGTTGTCCGATGGGGGTGGGAGGGGGATGGAGGTGAGGGTAGTATGGGTTTGGGGATTTGGGTCCGATAAGTAGAGGGTTGGGTTGGAGCGGTGTAGATGGCCTTGGTAGGGCTTAGATGTGACTAGTCGACGCTCCCTGGACGAGATTGGGGAAAGGGAACAATCCGCTGGGGGAATAGGGAACAGGAACAGGAACCGGAAATAGTCCGTTGGCGGGATGAGTACCAGGGAACCTTGGCCTGGTAGAATGTGTGACACAGAACATTGGCCTGGTAGAATTGTGACACAGAACATTGGCCTGGTAGAATGTGGGAAACGGAACATTAACCTGGTAGAATGTGACACGGAACATTGGCCTGGTAGAATGTGACACGGAACATTGGCCTGGTAGAATGTGTGACACAGAACATTGGCCTGGTAGAATGTGGGAAACGGAACATTAAGCTGGTAGAATGTGACACGGAACATTGGCCTGGTAGAATGTGGGAAACGGAACGATAAGCTGGTAGAATGTGACACGGAACATTGGCCTGGTTGAATGTGTGACACACAACATTGGCCTGGTAGAATGTGGGAAACGGAACATTAAGCTGGTAGAATGTGACACGGAACATTGGCCTGGTAGAATGTGTGACAGAACATTGGCCTGGTTGAATGTGTGACACACAACATTGGCCTGGTAGAATGTGGGAAACGGAACATTAAGCTGGTAGAATGTGACACGGAACATTGGCCTGGTAGAATGTGACACGGAACATTGGCCTGGTAGAATGTGTGACACAGAACATTGGCCTGGTAGAATGTGGGAAACGGAACATTAAGCTGGTAGAATGTGACACGGAACATTGGCCTGGTTGAATGTGTGACACACAACATTGGCCTGGTAGAATGTGGGAAACGGAACATTAAGCTGGTAGAATGTGACACGGAACATTGGCCTGGTAGAATGTGACACGGAACATTGGCCTGGTAGAATGTGTGACACAGAACATTGGCCTGGTAGAATGTGGGAAACGGAACATTAAGCTGGTAGAATGTGACACGGAACATGGGCCTGGTTGAATGTGTGACACACAACATTGGCCTGGTAGAATGTGGGAAACGGAACATTAAGCTGGTAGAATGTGACACGGAACATTGGCCTGGTTGAATGTGTGACACACAACATTGGCCTGGTAGAATGTGGGAAACGGAACATTAAGCTGGTAGAATGTGACACGGAACATTGGCCTGGTAGAATGTGTGACAGAACATTGGCCTGGTTGAATGTGTGACACACAACATTGGCCTGGTAGAATGTGGGAAACGGAACATTAAGCTGGTAGAATGTGACACGGAACATTGGCCTGGTAGAATGTGTGACACAAAACATTGGCCTGGTAGAATGTGTGACACAGAACATTGGCCTGGTAGAATGTGTGACACGGAACATTGGCCTGGTAGAATGTCACACGAAACATTGGCCTGGTAGAATGTGTGACACGGAACATTGGCCTGGTAGAATCTGTGACACTGAACATTGGCCTGGTAGAATGTGTAACACAGAACATTGGCCTGGTAGAATGTGTGACACAGAACATTAGCCTGGTTGAATGTGTGACACAGAACATTAGCATGGTTGAATGTGTGACACAGAACATTGGCCTGGTAGAATGTGACACAGAACATTGGCCTGGTAGAATGTGTGACACAGAACATTGGCCTGGTAGAATGCGTGACACAGAACATTGGCCTGGTAGAATGTGTGACACAGACCATTGGCCTGGTAGAATGTGACACAGAACATTGGCCTGGTAGAATGTCACACGAAACATTGGCTTGGTAGAATGTGTGACACGGAACATTGGCCTGGTAGAATCTGTGACACTGAACATTGGCCTGGTAGAATGTGTAACACAGAACATTGGCCTGGTAGAATGTGTGACACAGAACATTAGCCTGGTTGAATGTGTGACACAGAACATTAGCATGGTTGAATGTGTGACACAGAACATTGGCCTGGTAGAATGTGACACAGAACATTGGCCTGGTAGAATGTGTGACACAGAACATTGGCCTGGTAGAATGCGTGACACAGAACATTGGCCTGGTAGAATGTGTGACACAGACCATTGGCCTGGTAGAATGTGTGACACAGACCATTGGCCTGGTTGAATGAGTGACACAGAACATTGGCCTGGTAGAATGTGTGACACAGACCATTGGCCTGGTAGAATGTGTGACACAGACCATTGGCCTGGTAGAATGTGTGACACAGACCATTGGCCTGGTTGAATGAGTGACACAGAACATTGGCCTGGTAGAATGTGTGACACAGACCATTGGCCTGGTAGAATGTGTGACACAGACCATTGGCCTGGTAGAATGTGTGACACAGACCATTGGCCTGGTTGAATGAGTGACACAGAACATTGGTCTGGTAGAATGTGGGAAACGGAACATTAAGCTGGTAGAATGGGGAAAAGGGGAACACGCGCTGGGAAGCATGGGAAAAAGCACGATCGCTGGGCAGAATGGTATATAATTTGCCATCTTACATGAATTAGGGAAATCACCAGCATATTTGAATTTTGTATATAATGGTATAGGCACTTTTATTTGTTCCTTTCGGGTCTGGGGTTCACAGTGCACAATCTACAGCCCAAGTTGAACCATAGTGCACACTTTCATGACGCTTACAACGTTACTCCTGAATTTTACGAAGTGATCACTCGCTAAGGATTAACGTGGTCATGAAGCCATGGCCAGAAGATGAGTATTTACCTGGTCGGATTGGAATCACGATAAACAATAGCCTGGAGCTTTGCACACTAATTGTTAGCGTGGCCGTCAGTCCTTGTGACGGCCGCAGTGGCGCGGGGTAGGCGGGGTTGGACTGTAAATAACATGTCTGCGTGTTTGGAAACCTCATATATTTATTTTTCCTTAGACTTGAGGTCGAGCCTGACGCGTGGCTGGCTCCTGATTACCTGAGTGCCCGGTTGTTGGGAGTGATATGTCAGTGCCTCCCGACATTGTCTATATTGACCTTGGTTGGCTGGGGGCGTGTCGCCTTCGGGTGAGACATGTGGTCGGCGAGGGTCCCGTCCCCGTCCGATTCAGTCGGTGGGAATAAGGGGGAAAAAATCACCTCAATCCGGAACAAGCTCTCGCGCCTGTCCGCTAGATGGAGCGTGCGGTCCATCTTTGTTTTCTGTACAGTCCTCTTGTGGCGCCATCTGTCGATATCGGTGGTGTGGGAGTGTGGGTTGGAGTGGTTGGCAGGCTGGGGAGGAGTGATGGGAAGGGCGGGTTGGCGAGCGGGTAAGTAAGGGAGAGGAGGTAGGGGGGGGGGGTGGCCGGGGAGAGAGGGAGGGAAGTGTAGCGGGGAGGGGCGTTGGTTGCCTTGCCCACCCCCCTTCGGCGTCGTCTATCACTGTCCTCCTCGGAGGGCGATTTTATCTAGAGCAGAGGTGCCATGAATACACAGGTTCCGCTTTTTTGCTTTACGATTTGCATCCCGCCAAGTTGCCCCTGACCCCCGCCACCCCTTACCCCTCGCACCCCCCCCCCCCCCCTTCCCACCATCCTCTCCCCCACCCTCCCCTCGACCGTCCGAGCCTTCATCTGCATTGTCCCATGAATGCCCAACACCCTTATTTGTCCTTTCGAGGTTTCTCCGCTGCCTGACCCTCCCCCCTACCCACCATCATGTGGTAGACTTGATGGCCTTGCGGCAGAAGTAACATGTCGCAGCAGCGTTATATCTCCGGCACCGATGGTCCCGCGGTGGCCGAGAGGTGGCTGTAGACCACTAGAATGAATGCCGCTTCATCATTTGTATTGCTCTAGGGCCACCCCGATAGCTTAGTGGGTTAGAGCGCTCGCATTTAGCGCTCGTGGGGTCGACGTAGTGCGGACGTCGGGTCGACGTAGAGTGGAGGTGGGGTCGACTTAGTGCGGACGTGGGGTCGACGTAGATTGGAGGTGGGGTGGGAGTGGGGTCGACGCAGTGCGGGTGTGGGGTAAACATAAAGCGGGCGTGGGGTGGGCGTGGTGCGGGCGTGGGCGTGGGCGTGGTGCGGGCGTGGCGGGGGCGTGGTGCGGGCGTGGGGTGGCCGTAGGGTTGGCATGGGGTGGGCGTGGTGCGGGCGTGGTGCGGGCTTAGGGTGGGCGTCGGGTGGGCTTGGTGCGGGCGTGGGGTGGGCGTGGTGCCGGCGTGTGCTGGGCGTGGTGCGGGCATGATGCGGGCGTGGGGTGGGCGTGGTGCGGGCATGATGCGGGCGTTGGGTGGGCGTGGGGTGGGCGTGGGGTGGGCGTGGTGCCGGCGTGTGCTGGGCGTGGTGCGGGCATGATGCGGGCGTGGTGCGGGCGTGGTGCGGGCTTAGGGTGGGCGTGGGGTGGGCGTGGTGCGGGCGTGGGCGTGGGCGTGGTGCGGGCGCGTGCTGGGCGTGGTGAGGGCATGATGCGGGCGTGGGGTGGGCGTGGTGCGGGCATGATGCGGGCGTTGGGTGGCCGTGGGGTGGGCGTGGGGTGGGCGTGGTGTGTGCGCGTGGTGCGGGCGTGGGGTGGGCGTGGTGCCGGCGTGTGCTGGGCGTGGTGCGGGCGTGGTGCGGGCGTGGGGTGCGGGTGCGGGT
Source organism: Arenicola marina (assembly GCA_964019135.1). NCBI lineage: Eukaryota > Metazoa > Annelida > Polychaeta > Arenicolidae > Arenicola > Arenicola marina. The sequence continues at coordinate 22,301,672 of OZ025251.1, read as the reverse complement.
ATGGCCAGCCACATGGGGCTCGCCCAGATCTGTAGTCTCTATGCATACGGCCTACCCCTGGCCATATGCTGGTTCAAAACACCAACCGATCCATCTGCCTTATGACCTGCTCCCTGTGACATATTGTATGATCCCTGCCGGCAATCGCTGCTGCTGTCAGAAGGGGAAGTATTTCTTTTGTCCCCCGAGGACCGCCACTGATAGCCGAATGTAAATCAGAGGTCCAAGCCCCCCTCATTCAATGTAGGGAGGTCGGTTGTTGTGTTGTCGTGTGTCGTTGTCCTTACCGCGAGGGACAGTCTGGTTAGATTACTTCCCAAAGTCAACGTTGTCATAACAGTAATATATTAACAGCCCCCCCCCCACCCCCCCAAAAAAAAAAAATATGAACAAAACAAATATGATCTGTTTTTTTACATATTTATATAATCTGATGGGAGAGGCAGTGTTTGAAGTGAAATAGACTAGAGTGGTGCGACCTTGACGAATAATGCTGGAAGTGGATGGCGTGGACACGCGGGTTGTTACAGGCCATTATCCGGCTGAACGGCCCGCCCCCATTCTGCCCGTGTGTTTCATCATGATGTCCTGTCTGTTTCGGTGTTCGGTTGATGAGTGCCACCCTCATCGGCCGCGCGGTGTCGCCACCTCCCTTCCGGTTTGGTATGGAAAGGGCGCCAAACTTTGGCCTTTTGGTGGCGTGCTCGCGTGGGCTTAATGTGTGTGGGGGTGGGGGGGGGGGCAAAGAGAGAGAGAGAGACTCACACGCAGTCATAACGATGAACTGGTTGTCCTTAGGGGATTGCAGGCGAGGATGCACTCAATGGGGAGAGGGCACGCGACAAACCTGCGACAGGCCCGACAAGTGATGGATGGGTTTGGGGACGAAGAGATTGTCATGGCAATCGGGGGGCAGTGAGGGCGATCACGGGGCTGAGAGGGCGATCGGGGGGCTGAGAGGGAGATCGAAAGAGAGAGGGCGATATGGGGACTGAGAGGGCGATATGGGGATTGAGAGAGCGATATGAGGACTGAGAGGGCGATATGAGGACTGAGAGGGCGATATGAAGACTGAGAGGGCGATATGAGGACTGAGAGGGCGATATGGGGACTGAGAGGGCGATATGAGGACTGAGAGGGACTGAGAGGGCGATATGGGGACTGAGAGGGCGATATGAGGACTGAGAGGGCGATATGAGGACTGAGAGGGCGATATGAAGACTGAGAGGGCGATATGAAGACTGAGAGGGCGATATGAGGACTGAGAGGGCGATATGAGGACTGAGAGGGCGATATGAGGACTGAGAGGGCGATATGGGGACTGAGAGGGCGATATGAGGACTGAGAGGGCGATATGAAGACAGAGGGCGATATGAGGACTGAGAGGGCGATATGAGGACTGAGAGGGCGATATGGGGACTGAGAGGGCGATATGAGGACTGAGAGGGCGATATGAGGACTGAGAGGGCGATATGAGGACTGAGAGGGCGATATGAGGACTGAGAGGGCGATATGAGGACTGAGAGGGCGATATGGGGACTGAGAGGGCGATATGAGGACTGAGAGGGCGATATGAAGACTGAGAGGGCGATATGAGGACTGAGAGGGCGATATGGGGACTGAGAGGGCGATATGAGGACTGAGAGGGCGATATGAGGACTGAGAGGGCGATATGAGGACTGAGAGGGCGATACGAGGACTGAGAGGGCGATACGAGGACTGAGAGGGCGATATGGGGACTGAGAGGGCGATATGGGGACTGAGAGGGCGATATGAGGACTAAGAGGGCGATATGAGGACTGAGAGGGCGATATGAAGACTGAGAGGGCGATATGAGGACTGAGAGGGCGATATGGGGACTGAGAGGGCGATATGAGGACTGAGAGGGCGATATGAGGACTGAGAGGGCGATATGAAGACTGAGAGGGCGATATGAAGACTGAGAGGGCGATATGAGGACTGAGAGGGCGATATGAGGACTGAGAGGGCGATATGAGGACTGAGAGGGCGATATGGGGACTGAGAGGGCGATATGAGGACTGAGAGGGCGATATGAAGACTGAGAGGGCGATATGAGGACTGAGAGGGCGATATGAGGACTGAGAGGGCGATATGGGGACTGAGAGGGCGATATGAGGACTGAGAGGGCGATATGAGGACTGAGAGGGCGATATGAGGACTGAGAGGGCGATATGAGGACTGAGAGGGCGATATGAGGACTGAGAGGGCGATATGGGGACTGAGAGGGCGATATGGGGACTGAGAGGGCGATATGAGGACTGAGAGGGCGATATGAAGACTGAGAGGGCGATATGAGGACTGAGAGGGCGATATGAGGACTGAGAGGGCGATATGGGGACTGAGAGGGCGATATGAGGACTGAGAGGGCGATATGAGGACTGAGAGGGCGATATGAGGACTGAGAGGGCGATATGAAGACTGAGAGGGCGATATGGGGACTGAGAGGGCGATATGAGGACTGAGAGGGCGATATGAAGACTGAGAGGGCGATATGAGGACTGAGAGGGCGATATGGGGACTGAGAGGGCGATATGGGGACTGAGAGGGCGATATGAGGACAGAGGGCGATATGAGGACTGAGAGGGCGATATGAGGACTGAGAGGGCGATATGAAGACTGAGAGGGCGATATGGGGACTGAGAGGGCGATATGAGGACTGAGAGGGCGATATGAAGACTGAGAGGGCGATATGGGGACTAAGAGGGCGATATGGGGACTGAGAGGGCGATATGGGGACTGAGAGGGCGATATGAGGACTGAGAGGGCGATATGAGGACTGAGAGGGCGATATGAGGACTTAGAGGGCGATATGAAGACTGAGAGGGCGATATGAGGACTGAGAGGGCGATATGAGGACTGAGAGGGCGATATGAGGACTGAGAGGGCGATATGAGGACTGAGAGGGCGATATGAGGACTGAGAGGGCGATATGAGGACTGAGAGGGCGATATGGGGACTGAGAGGGCGATATGAGGACTGAGAGGGCGATATGGGGACTGAGAGGGCGATATGGGGACTGAGAGGGCGATATGAGGACTGAGAGGGCGATATGAGGACTGAGAGGGCGATATGGGGACTGAGAGGGCGATATGGGGACTGAGAGGGCGATATGAGGACTGAGAGGGCGATATGGGACTGAGGGCGATATGGGACTGAGAGGGCGATATGAGGACTGAGAGGGGGATATGAGGACTGAGAGGGGGATATGAGGACTGAGAGGGCGATATGAGGACTGAGAGGGGGATATGGGGACTGAGAGGGCGATATGAAGACTGAGAGGGCGATATGAGGACTGAGAGGGCGATATGAGGACTGAGAGGGGGATATGGGGACTGAGAGGGCGATATGAGGACTGAGAGGGCGATATGAGGACTGAGAGGGCGATATGGGGACTGAGAGGGCGATATGAGGACTGAGAGGGCGATATGGGGACTGAGAGGGCGATATGAGGACTGAGAGGGCGATATGAAGACTGAGAGGGCGATATGAGGACTGAGAGGGCGATTGGTTGAGAGAGGGCGACCGGGGGTGAGAGAGGACCATTTAGATCTTTCCCAAGTTATGAGCAGCTCAGTGCTTTATGTCGAGGTAGATTATACGTTACTTACGTCATATAAATACTGCATTGGTTGATTTATTTGTTTACGGTACGTCACACCATGTTATGCCACCATGTTATGCCACCATGTTATGCCACCATCTTATGCCACCATGTTATGCCACCATGTTATGCCACCATGTTATGCCACCATGTTATGCCACCATGTTATGCCACCATGTTATGCCACATTATATACCGATGCGCATTACTTCATACTGGTCGCCTGGGGTGAGTTATTGTGTGCGGGCATGAAATTTACGTGGCTTCTGGGGGTGTATATGAGATATGTATATTGCGATAGGTAGATCACTGCCTATTACTCCTTGGAGAGAAATGGAAACGGTAGTCGGGGATATACATACACTGTTGTTTAATATCGCATGGCCACAGCTTGGAGCTCCAGTGGGCTGTGTACCGGGATGATATGTCTGTGGGGCATGATCTGTAGGCTGGAGGCGGAGACATCATCAATACAGCCGCCGACAGACAGAGCTTTATTTAACCGGGTTCAAAACCAGACTTTCACATGGCCTTTGCTTGGGATCGGATTATTTCGCATAGAAATAGTAGACGGCATGGACGGTGGGCTGTATACTGTGGATCTGATGGACGATATCGGGTCTTATGATAGTGTGGTGAGTCCTGCGAGAGTCACACTGACTGAACCAATGACTCCTGCATCTCTGGGGGATTGGGGTATTCGATCCCAAAGCAGGGTTAAGTCGTACATTGTAGAGTGACACTCTAGACACCATTGTCTCCCAGAAGTACGGGGATTCGTGGTCAACTAATTGGCTTTCACGACCCACTTTCACCCGCCGTTCTGTACTTTTCCCTTCCTTGCCCATATGCTTCCCAAAGTGTCTGGCGACCTGCGAAAGAGACATAACTCTCCTGTCTCATGGTTCTAGTCGGGTTTGTTTCATTGTTTCACGCGTCCCCTCCGCCCCCTGGCGGCTGGTCCAACACCAATCCCTTCCGCGCCGCCCCCTGGCGGTTTGTCCCTATACCAATCCCTTCCGCGCCGCCCCCTGGCGGTTTGTCCCTATACCAATCCCTACCGCGCCGCCCCTGGCGGTTTGTCCCTATACCAATCCCTACCGTGCCGCCCCTGGCGGTTTGTCCCTATACCAATCCCTACCGCGCCGCCCCTGGCGGTTTGTCCCTATACCAATCCCTACCGTGCCGCCCCTGGCGGTTTGTCCCTATACCAATCCCTACCGCGCCGCCCCTGGCGGTTTGTCCCTATACCAATCCCTACCGCGCCGCCCCCTGGCGGTTTGTCCCTATACCAATCCCTACCGCGCCGCCCCTGGCGGTTTGTCCCTATACCAATCCCTACCGCGCCGCCCCTGGCGGTTTGTCCCTATACCAATCCCTACCGCGCCGCCCCCTGGCGGTTTGTCCCTATACCAATCCCTACCGCGCCGCCCCTGGCGGTTTGTCCCTATACCAATCCCTACCGCGCCGCCCCTGGCGGTTTGTCCCTATACCAATCCCTACCGCGCCGCCCCTGGCGGTTTGTCCCTATACCAATCCCTACCGCGCCGCCCCTGGCGGTTTGTCCCTATACCAATCCCTACCGTGCCGCCCCTGGCGGTTTGTCCCTATACCAATCCCTACCGCGCCGCCCCTGGCGGTTTGTCCCTATACCAATCCCTACCGCGCCGCCCCCTGGCGGTTTGTCCCTATACCAATCCCTACCGCGCCGCCCCTGGCGGTTTGTCCCTATACCAATCCCTACCGCGCCGCCCCTGGCGGTTTGTCCCTATACCAATCCCTACCGCGCCGCCCCCTGGCGGTTTGTCCCTATACCAATCCCTACCGCGCCGCCCCTGGCGGTTTGTCCCTATACCAATCCCTACCGCGCCGCCCCTGGCGGTTTGTCCCTATACCAATCCCTACCGCGCCGCCCCTGGCGGTTTGTCCCTATACCAATCCCTACCGCGCCGCCCCCTGGCGGTTTGTCCCTATACCAATCCCTACCGCGCCGCCCCTGGCGGTTTGTCCCTATACCAATCCCTACCGCGCCGCCCCCTGGCGGTTTGTCCCTATACCAATCCCTACCGTGCCGCCCCTGGCGGTTTGTCCCTATACCAATCCCTACCGCGCCGCCCCTGGCGGTTTGTCCCTATACCAATCCCTACCGCGCCGCCCCCTGGCGGTTTGTCCCTATACCAATCCCTACCGCGCCGCCCCTGGCGGTTTGTCCCTATACCAATCCCTACCGCGCCGCCCCCTGGCGGTTTGTCCCTATACCAATCCCTACCGTGCCGCCCCTGGCGGTTTGTCCCTAGAACAATCCCTTCCGCGCCGCCCCCTGGCGGTTTGTCCCTATACCAATCCCTACCGCGCCGCCCCTGGCGGTTTGTCCCTATACCAATCCCTACCGCGCCGCCCCTGGCGGTTTGTCCCTATACCAATCCCTACCGCGCCGCCCCCTGGCGGTTTGTCCCTATACCAATCCCTACCGCGCCGCCCCTGGCGGTTTGTCCCTAGAACAATCCCTTCCGCGCCGCCCCCTGGCGGTTTGTTTCTACACCATTCCCTTACGCGCCGCCCCCTGGCGGTTTGTCCCTATACCAATCCCTACCGCGCCGCCCCCTGGCGGTTTGTTTCTACACCATTCCCTTACGCGCCGCCCCCTGGCGGTTTGTCCCTATACCAATCCCTACCGCGCCGCCCCTGGCGGTTTGTCCCTATACCAATCCCTACCGCGCCGCCCCCTGGCGGTTTGTCCCTATACCAATCCCTACCGCGCCGCCCCTGGCGGTTTGTCCCTAGAACAATCCCTTCCGCGCCGCCCCCTGGCGGTTTGTTTCTACACCATTCCCTTCCGCGCCGCCCCCTGGCGGTTTGTCCCTATACCAATCCCTTCCGCGCCGCCCCCTGGCGGTTTGTCCCTATACCAATCCCTACCGCGCCGCCCCTGGCGGTTTGTCCCTATACCAATCCCTACCGCGCCGCCCCTGGCGGTTTGTCCCTATACCAATCCCTACCGCGCCGCCCCCTGGCGGTTTGTCCCTATACCAATCCCTACCGCGCCGCCCCTGGCGGTTTGTCCCTAGAACAATCCCTTCCGCGCCGCCCCCTGGCGGTTTGTTTCTACACCATTCCCTTACGCGCCGCCCCCTGGCGGTTTGTCCCTATACCAATCCCTACCGCGCCGCCCCTGGCGGTTTGTCCCTAGAACAATCCCTTCCGCGCCGCCCCCTGGCGGTTTGTTTCTACACCATTCCCTTCCGCGCCGCCCCCTGGCGGTTTGTTTCTACACCAATCCCTTACGCGCCGCCCCCTGGCGGTTTGTCTCTACACCAATCCCTTCCGCGCGGCCCCCTGGCGGTTTGTCTCTACACCAATCCCTTCCGCTCTGCCCCCTTACGGCCCATCTCAGCGCCCCTTTACCCCTCATCTGGCCGTAAATCACATCCGCTCCGTCTCGCCTCCTATCCCTTCCGCTCTGCCCCCTTACGGCCCATCTCAGCGCCCCTTTACCCCTCATCTCGCCGTAAATCACATCCGCTCCGTCTCGCCTCCTATCCCTTCCGCTCTGCCCCCTTACGGCCCATCTCAGCGCCCCTTTACCCCTCATCTGGCCGTAAATCACATCCGCTCCGTCTCGCCTCCTATCCCTTCCGCTCTGCCCCCTTACGGCCCATCTCAGCGCCCCTTTACCCCTCATCTCGCCGTAAATCACATCCGCTCCGTCTCGCCTCCTATCCCTTCCGCTCTGCCCCTTACGGCCCGTCTCAGCGCCCCTTTACCCCTCATCTCGCCGTAAATCACATCCGCTCCGTCTCGCCTCCTATCCCTTCCGCTCTGCCCCCTTACGGCCCGTCTCAGCGCCCCTTTACCCCTCATCTCGCCGTAAATCACATCCGCTCCGTCTCGCCTCCTATCCCTTCC